>CM057130.1:6984649-7234649 GCA_029964075.1 Patiria pectinifera | reverse complement strand
TCATCTTAAGTGGGGTCAGGCCCCCCGTCAGGGAACCAGACTACAAGAACATGATGTTTTTTTTTGTTTATCCAGCATCTACGAACACAAAACTTCAAACCAGTCAGTGTAACAATATTTGCTATAATACACTAACCCCCCAAATCCATCCATGTCTAAAAATTGCAGCTAAAGAAAATGTTGTATATATTCCCTTTAACAGTACTTGCAACACATTGCACATCGCACCAACATGTACACTTCAATTCGGTACAAGAACGTAAGCACTCAACTGTACTTTTATCCTAAACAGTTGAAATGCGAGATCTGAGACATCAATCACAGATAAGTAGATAAGCCACATCACAACAGATGGGTTGTGCCATATTCATATATCTTCCTGTCATTACCCTGTACATGTAGCGTTCACAGTGTCTTTCAACATGAATTTTTTGTTTGTTTATTGTAGAGATTCATCTAAATGCCTTGAGGGCCAGCGCGTATTATTCATCGGCGATTCTCGGATGAGACAGCTGTATTTCACATTCACCCAGAGGATAACAAAAGAGAAATTAAAGGAAGGAAAATTTGTGAGTTTGAAATACTTTTGTTTTTCATTTACTTAGCGTCTTTGGAATATTTAATTTCACTATTTTGAAATTCTCAAATCATGTCTAAAGACACAAACATTACAGTGTGATAGTTGTGAATTCTAACAAAAATAAAATAAAAAAAATTCACCATCTTTTTGTTGGGTCTGTGAATGATAACAAGGTCCGGATTGCGGACAGGAACTGAACACTGATTTTCTTGAAATAGGTCGTATTTCTGGCATTTTTTATCAATTCATTGTCAGGATATTTATTGTACATACATGTACCTTTGGCCCATGAATATTCAAAGTATTATTGCACTCAGACTCCAACTCTTACGATGTTGACTCTTTTGAGAAATCGTTTCGATACTGCATACAGTATTCAAGTTAGCCTCAGATGTTTGCTTCAATTTTGCGGTGTCCATTTGTAATTCATGTAATTAGACAATATTTCACAAGCAGGGTTGACGCGATTCTCCTGCCATAGGTTAATTGATTACATTATACAAAGTGGAACCTGACTCCTCATTGGTCTATGTGTTACGTTGAGGATGGTTCACGTGTATACATGTATGGATGCATGAGGATCGTCAAGTTGTCACATCCATGAAAATGCATTAGGGTGTCGGTCTGCAGTATCAATCATCAAGTGCTTGTATAAACTTTATGTTAATTTGGCAATTTGACCAGGAAACTAAAGGGGGTTATCATAGACTGTGTGCGTGAAGCCATGAACAGTAGATACCCCTTGGCGACCTCCTTCGAGAGCTCCATTTGAGACACATTGGGCTGATTTAGGGTACATACATGTGGTCTCAATAGAGCGTGTACAATGTAAGTCTCACCAGTCCAAATTTATGTGAACGTCCTGGTACCAAACACTAATTGATTAGTCTAGTCACAGACTCCCGTGTTTGAAATTATTGTTACATGTCTGCATGATCAATTGAACGGAAATTGAGGTGAACAGTTTCAATTTTGTAATAGCCTTCAATTCGTAATATTTCCAATAATATGTTGTGAATTGTAATGCCTTCTGTCGAAATACTCATTTATTGCCCTTGATTTGATTGGCCCAGTAGGGACACAAAATTAATGCCAAAAATAGGACGCTATACACAGGATGTGCTGTATTGTTGACAAATGTCATAAGTTTTTCAGGTCAAGTTATATGCTCTATTCAGAATTAGTCCATTTTGTCGAGTTTGCAGAGAGCGGGTGTCTGGGAACAAAAATCTGTTCATGTTCTCGGTCTGACGCCATAGGATGACACACCCCCCTCCCAAGTGGAAAATTTCTAAATCCGCCCGGGTGCCTCCAAATGAATTAAACATGAATGAAGCAGATTGAATTCTGCATAGCACTTGGAATGATTGTTTGGATTTGTCAGGATTTTAATCTCGGCAGTGTAACTCTTCATTCATCATGGCCATCTGTTGTGATTGTGTATGAGTAAACTCCACAACCATCTGCTGATGTCCCCAGAATTTATGTAATTTGCTTTGAATTATGCAATGCACATTTTCCACTAATTTGTAAAACAAATTTTTGCTGGACCCAAAGGGCCAGCCCATTGTCCCTTGACTGACAGAGTCAAAGACTGACCCACTAGTGACTGACTAACTGATTGGGTATAAATAAATTCCTAAACTGAGACTTTCAGAAAAATTTAGGTCCAGCTGGACTACACAATCCTTGTCTTCACAATTGGGTTTTGCAAGCTTTACCGACAAATTTTTAGAAATATTGGCATGATTGGGCTTTGTCCTTCACCGACGTATTTTGTAAACACTGAACACGTTGTACCCAGTGTTGCTCCGAGTGATTTGAGAAAAAAAAGCACTCTGGTGGGACTTGAACTCGAAACCTCCTGCTTGCTAGTGCAGACGTCTTACCATTTGACCACTGTTAGTGAAGGGCAAAACCCAATGAATATTGAATTTCATCACCCTGACGCAAATTCCATCTTATGAATAGCTTGGTCTCGTTACCCGCTGCTGTGTCAGATTCAAACCAGCCAGCCGACCCCGGCAGGCTCAGTTGTCGAGTGGTAAGATGTCTGCATTAGTAAGCAGGAGGTCATGGGTTCAAGTCCCACCCGAGTGATTTTTTTTCTCATAATCTCTCGGAGCAACACTATACAGTGTTTATAAAATACGTCAGTGAAGGGCAAAACTAAATATAGAATTTCATCACCCCGATGCAAATTACTTTTTATGAATAACTGCATGTACCAGTACTCATGTACATGTAACTAGTGTTGTCTCGATTGATGTGAGAAATATTCACAAACTAGGCCAAAAAAAAAAATAGTTCTGCTTCCGGTTTCCCTACCTACCCTATTCTGACAGCCCCTACCCTAATTATTTTTATTGGAAAAATGAGGAAAAAAAACACCCAAAACCATCAATTTCTACCTTTTACCCTTGACTATACGCAGACGCCTCCATATGATCGTACACAAAAAAATTGCAAAAAAAAAAATTCCCTACCTACCTACCCTTTTTTCAAATGCCATGTAATCGGAAGCAGAATTATTATTATTTTTTTGGCCCAACATGCACTAGTGCAGATGTCTTATCCCTCGACCAACCGAGCTGGTAGGTCGGCGTGCTGGTTCGAATCTTATATAGCAGGGGGCACTGCAGCCAAACTATTCATAAGATTTATTTGCATCAGAGGTGATGTAAATTCAATATTGAGTTTTACCCTTCATCAGATTATTTTTATAAACACTGCATACTCAGTGTTTTCCCGATTGTGAAAAAAAATAATAATACATTATTGAATTTACATCACCCCAATGCAAATTACATTTTTTTTTGAATAGCCTAGTCATGGATCCACTCACAGATATTTTAATATCATGAAAACCATTCATATGGACTCCATGACATGCAAGTTGCCTCTCAATAGAAACACAGTGAAAGAGAGTTTGGAGGGAACATGAACGCATTGTTCCCCTCAATAGTAATACATTTATGGGAGAGAAGGGTGTGTTTAATAGGCACTCAACATGAATTCAACATAGTTATGCATACCTTTGTACCATACCAGGATGAACCATTACATGCATGCAATGTATCCTTCTCATTGAGCTCTCACAATGGGTCACCAAGTGCCATTTACTATTCATGTACGGAGGCCATAGGTTTTGGTCTCGATTTTCCCCAACATTTCAATTAATATTGGTTGTTAATACTTTCCATTGCAATTGTTTTATTTCATCTCTCTCATAGCATGAGAACCTGCTGCACATGATTCCAGAAACAAAGACTGCAATAGTAAGTTATTTTTCATTCATACATGTAAATGCCTAAGACAGTTTGCCCATTCCTATTGGCCAAGAGCCCGTCACCTGGGTGGTTTTAAACGATTGATAAAAAAACGGACTGGTTTTGAACACTACATGTATTTTTACTGGCACTGCTGCGTTCTGCGCCACATCGCGTTGGAAATGTATAATCTTTGACTTGTTTTGACTTTTTGACCAAAAGGTATTTAGCTTGGGCCATTTTCAGCATCCAGGCCCCCTGGCCGGTTTGAAACGAACTTGTTTAAAAACAGCCAATACAAGTACATATTTATTCCCTTATTAATTCATACAAATAATAAACCTCCCACACACGTCCTGAAGCAGTTCTATTTATTTTAAAAATGTTCTCATTCGTGTGATATTAGCTGTATTTGTGGTGTGAAGTTGGAATCATAGATGAATTTCATGTTGCGTATTTTTTTATTGCCTAAACCAGCGTGCAACAACAGCAGTTGTTATCATAACTAGAAGTGAAAATGAAATGTTGCGTATTTTTTTATTGCCTAAACCAGCGTGCAACAACAGCAGTTGTTATCATAACTAGAAGTGAAAATGAAATGTTTGGCCAAATCATCGATGAATATTATTGCTGCCATTAAAAGATAATGTTGCTGACAAAGCAGTCTCGTTTTACAATTGTTATTGCGGTAATAGAAACTTATACGTCCGGCAGACAATAATGAGCCTGTTTCATTATTCCACCAGTGATGTGCATATCAAAATTTGATGATTGTACACATTGGGATGAACACAGAATATAGATGTACATGAGTCTATGGAGGCAATAGCAATTGAAGCCTTTTTTTTATACAAGCAAACAAGATTGGAGTTTTAGTCTGTAAATGATAAACTTATAAAGTAATAATCTTTGTAAAACATGCGTTTGAGAGAAGTTACAATGTACGGTATAAACTTTCATTCAGCTAAAACTTGATAAAACATGGGTGTAATCATAATTTGAGAATTTTGGGTTTTTTCCTGTGAAAAATGAATTTTTCTTCAGTTGTTTTGGTATCCTACAGTATATGATTTTGCATGCACGTGGCATTTTCACCGAAGCGAATCTTGTCAAATCTTGGAATACCAATGTGGTATCTTGAAGCAAGTTTGGGCGAAGACTGTTCGTTAGATAGCGGCTTATTCCTGATGTAACTTGTGCCCGCTTGAACTGGGCCCAATTTCATAGCGCTGCTGAACAGCCAACTTTGTGCTTACCAAGCCTCCATCTATTTCATAGGGACTGTTAAACTTTGCTTAAATCAGTGACGTAACAATAGAAATCTCCACGCGCGCGCATCTGTTAGCATGAAATAGTGCTTAAGCAGCAGCATGATTTTCTGCTATAGTAAGCACAACTTTTCTGCTTACTGTTAAGCAGTGCTATGAAATTGGGCCCTGATCATGAACAAATATAATTGCTAGAAGTTTGTCCAATTTCATCTCCTCCCCTTTTCGTTTCAGGAGTTCCTCTGGCAGCCGGAAGTAAACAACTCTCTCAATAAGGAATATGCAGCTAAAGTACTTGTAAGTTTGACATAATTCAGGATTTAATGTTGGGGTTTTTGTTTTCATAATTTTTAAGCACGATGTACTTGTTGCTTGCCGGGGTTGGATTACCATTTGGAACCTGATATAACAACAGAGAACCGCAATCAATGACTTTTCAATCAAATTGTGCAGTTGTGCGCAGAGCGGCACTCCCAAATTAATTCCATTGATTTGGTCTGTTAGAGTTTCACAACATCTGGCCAAGCTTAATATCCACAAACTCACCCAGATGGGTAGTTACAACATGTGAACGGATATTTATAGGTTTCTGTTTGCATAGATTGTTCCTTTATAATTTGATTGAATAAAACTGTGTAGTACATTGTGCTGAAAGGTAATGGACACAGTTTCACACACCCCACATTATTTTCCCCTCTGATTCAAGGAGGAACAAAAAAATTAATCTGAAGTATGTTATTAAAAAAACTAACCTGTCAAAATTTAGCTCAGTAGATATACTTTTTGAGAAAACTGTAAAAAAAATTGCATCTTCATTTTTTTCTGTGCAAAGCATAGATTTTGATTGAAAGCGCAAGAAATTGTAGTTATTACAAACAATTAGGATATTTCATGAAATTGTGACAGTTACATTTTTGAACTTTTGCAAATGGTGTCTGATATCTTTAAAGGGAATATACAACATTTGCTTTTGCTGTAATTTTCAGAAATGGATGGATTTGGGGGGTTAGTATTTTATAGCAAACATTGCTACACTGACTTGTTTGAGGATTTGTGTTCGTAGATGCTGGAAACAATCATATTCCTGTAGTCTGGTTCCCTGACCCATCTTCAGATGAAACACAGCAATTTATAGACGTCAGGGAATTGTAAGGTCAGGGAACCAGTGTAGCTGGCTTGTACCTATTCAAAGATGTGTAATCGATTGCAAACAAAATGCGGACTAACTAACTACGGTAAATTGCGGGCAGTGTTTGAGAAAAATCCAACCAGCATTGGAAATTGATACAAAAATACCACTTTTCTTGAAAATGACAGCACACCAGGTGCCATGATTTTACAGGATGCTTTAGACTGTCATTCACTAACAGTCCAGTAAGGTATTTCATAATAATTTAGTAGTTTTGTTTTTTGATGTTTGCAAATGTTGTATATTCCCTATAAGCGTGCAAGTGTTTAAGTTCTTTACAGTTAAACTTTGACAAACAATGTTTTTAAAAAAAAATGTAGTTTTCAAAAAGAACTGACAACATTGATTTTGCAATGCCATTTCATGTTTATATGGATGCTTTCTTTCAAAATAAAAGGCTTTTTTTCAAGTAAACATCTGCATTCTATGGCAATTGTGGTCAATTTTTTGTTGTTTTTTTTACAGTGGAATTCTGGGATATCCGATGTGGGAGATGTAAACTTGAATATTTTGTTTTACCTCTCATTTTGTTAATATGACCTTGACCTTTTGACCTTTGTCTTTTAAGTCTTCATCCCTGAAGCCGGTACTAGTGGTCCTTGGAGTAGCAACATGGACGATTAAGCTGCACAATGCTGCACATGAGGCATTGGAACAGTACACAGGTAACCGCTCATTCTTGCTAGAAGTAAAAGGCAGTCATTCCGCACTACAACGTAGTGGCATTTCACATATCATCATTGGCTGGGCAATAGTTTGGGAAAAACAAAAGAAAAAAATGGGAGGTGGGAGGATTTTTTAATGTTTATTTCTTTATTTATTTCTGGTAATGAAACCAAGATTCCTCAAAAGTGCACTAGGCTTGTAACTCAGAAGCCTGATTAAACCGGTAGAGAGAAGACCATGAGAAGAACTTACAGTTTTAGTGGTGGGAGGAAAACCCCAGAAGAATATTCTGTGCAACATTTTCAAAATGTCATGTAGATAAAAGGCTGAATAAAATCATGCTGGTGATGTGGAAACTGTAGATTAGGTTGTTAAGTCTGAACCCGATTATTATTTTTTTTGTTCTTTAGTTTTGTGGGTTTTCCTCCCACTTTTAAGTAGCCTTGTATTTTCGTCTTCATCAGCTCTCATTCAAAGTTGATACCTGGTGAATAAAAGTGCTCAAGCAGTCATGGGGATATACCAAGGTGAAAGAAGGAATGAGGAAATAAACTACTGCACTCGATTACATCTGAGTTATTTATTTTATTCCTCTGTTCTTGCTTGGTGTTTAGTGAACCTCACGCAGCTGACACCAATCTTGCAGAAGACAGAGGACGGCACCAAAGTGGTTTGGATGATGCAAGGTAGTTTGCGCAAATTTCAAATTTTGATTTATTTTTTTTTACGTTTTTTTTTGCCAAATTGATATTAATAATTAAGTTTGTTGGATCTTTTATCTACTTCTTTAATTCTTGGGTGAAGAGGAATTGATAAATCAACATGGTTTTTATTAGTATTTTGTTTATCATTTATTGATTATTGCAGCTCCAGTACAAGAGTCTTTACTCAGTGACAACCGTAAGATGATCACCAACGAGCAGCTGGATATGTACAATGCTGTCACAGAAGACGTCTTGTAAGTCAGGCAACCTAATCAAACCAAAACCATTTTCTTTCGTTCTTTGCAAATCCTACATATTGTATAAGACAGAAACAATGTATTGTTCAAGCCAGCTCTTTTTAAAAAATTTTTTCAGGGCGCCAAACTACCTCTACATATCCAATTAAGTTATCACTCTCAAGTTGCGTAGGAGCCTCTATTTTCCTCATTAAGCTTAACAGAACTCAACCCATCAAACCCCAACGGCATGTTTTGTTGGAATCTGTCAGGATGGGTACATTATCTAGGGGCAAATATCTCAGGGGGATGGTGGTTATATATCCCCCAACACTTTTTGACCAGGGGGGAGGGGGATGGGCCATTGGATCACCCCCTCCCCCTCTTTTTTGTGTTGAGAAACCAAAAAAGGCGTAATTTTCGAACTTCTTAAAAAGCAAAATGTATTTAATAGTACTGAAAAAGGGAAAATAAGATTTACGCCACTGACAGTATCCCTAAAACTGACAGTCTTTTACATTTGGTTGGCACACCTCCAGAATCAAAGTCAGAAATATTTGTGCAGTTTCTCATATGGTGTTGGAATTCGCCAGGATGGATGTGGTTCATCAAGTCATGCTAAGGAGTAACCGGTTTCCAGACACACACATACAGAAAAATCAAAAGAGGGGGGGGGGGCCATATTTTTTAAATGGGGACGCCAATAAAATCCTCACACATATTTAACTAATGCACCCCCTTGTCACTATTTTTTCTTTTTTTTTTTTACCGTTTTTTTTTTTTTGTTTTTTTTTTTTTGGGGGCTTAGACACATTTTTTGGGGGCACAGCCCCGTAGAACCGCGCCTGGCTGCACTCTCACATAAAGCCCATTGTTTCATGTAGTAGGGGAGTTTTCCAAATCTAGGGTTTCATCAGGTTTCCGAATCACTTAAATGGGAAATAAAGAGTTATGCTCTTGACTTCTGCCTCACCCTGTAGAATTTGATGTTGCTGAAGCCGAAACTGGAGACATACCCAGCGTTTCGATAACACTAAAGATTTCAGATAATTGTAGCTTATCTGCCTTGCAGTGACACCAAGCAGATTGAGCTTTCTAACCAATCTCTAGTCTTGGCTCAAAACTGGCTTTTGGATATTGTGCTGCTAGTGCAACCTGTCCCAATCCCTGGCAGTAGAGGGCGCTATCAACAAGATTATTGACTCCAGTCTTGCGAATGTTGGCACTCAGACCCAAGAACTTCTAAGCTTACATTGTACCTCACATGCCTTACACTGATATTCAATCTAATACTTATTGTTATTGGAAGAGTAGATCATTTGTCATTTGTGCATTTATTTCGTTTGAAGCAACAAAAGTGCTAAATATCTAAAGACGAATGTTTAACAACTAACCTGAATGCTGTTTATCCCCCCCCCCAAAAAAAGACCAACAACTAGGATCTCAATTTCAATTCAAAAGTTGCAGAGTCATGTTTTGAATGGTGCCTAAAATTAGCATCCTGAACACGTTCTCATTCAGCTGATTGCAGCTACGTAATGTCATGCACTAAACCGACGAGTAATTGCAACCGCGCACATGTGTGAGTTGTGTCCATTCAAGGATTTGCCCAATTACAAACCAACTGCTAACGGATATTTCCAAAAATGCTTCACTTGACTCATCTTTAGAAATGACCTTCTTTTATTGTTTTTTTCTTCAAACCCACAGCAAGCCAGAAGGAATCATTTCACAAGGAGTTTAGTGCCACTACTATCATTAAACCAAGTCAACTTGTTAACATTCATTTGGTCAGTTACTTTTGGGATTCGGAATTTTTGGGGTCCGAGTGCCAAAGTTCCCAACATGGCATTTAATTTATTTGCTGCCTCTATTGGCGCGTCATTTTGACTGCATCTTGCACCAAGACTAACCATCATAATAACTTAAATTTTATTAACAGAGCTAATACAAATGTGGAGCTGTGGTACTCAGCCATGGAAGTCTCCAATAAATCACAGCAAGACACAACGGATGGAATGCATCTAAGCAACGAGGCACTCAACACGGTAAATTATATGATTTGGGTGTCAGAGTGACCATTTACGTCCAGGAGAACCAGTCCCTGAACCAGTATTAAACCAAATGTTCATAACTGCTCCATCGCTTTATTATTTGTTCCCTTAACAATGAATGCACGAGAGATTTACTCTCTGTTAAATAAAAACACAACCGTGAAATCTCGAAAAGTCAAAACCTGTTAACTCAAAAACCCTTCAAACTCCAAGAAAAACTTATTCCGTCAATTGTTCTTGAATAGAAAATCCATTGGATAACTCAAACTCTGCTTAACTCAAAAGTTGAGTCAATCCCCCTGAAATTTGACTTATCGAGATTCCACTGTATCTCATAGATGGCTGCATTGCTAACAATCTCTGAACCCAGTTATGCTGAGCTATTTATTTCCATGCTGAACAATTTTGTGAGTTTGCCAGCCTGACTTTTATTTCAATGTGGCAATTTTGTTACGAGGAGCAAATAGTCTGGTTTCTGCACTCATCAGTGTGATGGAATGCTCAATTTCTCTTTTTTTTCAGGATGCCCAACTATTACTGAACCTGGTGTGTAATTCTAAGAGTCGACCTCTTGACACAACGTGCTGCACCGGAGAAAGCTTCATGCCAACCCTGCTACAGGTACTGACGTTCTGCTTCTTCATTTCATGGTAAGTTGAACTTCAGATGCTTCACTCAACCTTGTGATTGATGTATGACAGCTTGCGATTTGACTTGTGATTGACTTATGATAGCTTGCGATTTGACTTGTGATTGACTTATGATAGCTTGCGATTTGACTTGTGATTTGACTTGTGATTTGACTTGTGATTGACTTATGATAGCTTGTGATTTGACTTGTGATTTGACTTGTGATTGACTTATGATAGCTTGCGATTTGACTTGTGATTGACTTATGATGACTTGTGATAACCAGTAATGACTTGTTATGACTTCACTACGCTCTGATTTCTGGACAGATCTTCCTTCTAGAAGTGATATGTACCACAATAACAATGCTGATCTTGTTCATTTTGTTCCTTTACCCCAAAGTGCTATTGTCTCCCTCGGGCTCAGAGCGCGTCTTCGGCACATTGCCACCCGACCCATCCCCGAACCCGGCCCGTCAGCTAATGCAAACAGTCTCCACAATCATGTCAAGTCGTCACAAGAGGGCAGTGTTCCCAGAGACCCTGAATCTGGTAACGCTGCCCGGAAGGGCAGCGACCTGCTGCAGGCCTATAAACTGACCAGCTCCCTGGCCAAGTTTGGAATCATTCTCTTCTACATCTTTCTGGCTGACAGGTAAACATTTTGAAGTAGCAGTGTCCAATTTACTTGGCTACGGCTCACAGTAACACACGTGTCTATGGAAAGTGGCTTTAGCCACTTCAATAGCTGCGTGTGTAATTGCAATCCGTAGCCAAGTAATTTGGAGGCAGCCATTTTCTCCCTTATGCAATAGTCCATGGAAAGAATGTTGCAACCTGACGCCACTTTTTTCTTCATATATCATCTCAATGAAGGTCAGTCATTGCAAAAATGTTGAAATACATGAATATTGGGACTGAGAAACATTTCCAATTTTGTTAGGAATACTGTGTTCTTGACTCTCCATAGACTTTGTACATAACTGCCAAAGTGACGTCTGAATATTACATTCTTTCCTATTCCATAAAAAGTGAAGGACAATTTTTCGTAGCAAAATAGGTTACCAACCAAAAAAACATTGTGCACTTTCTACAGCAAATGACTGGTACTCATGTGAATTTGTGTATTAACTTCATTTTATGAGCAATTTTTTATATTTTTGCTTCTATAAATAGCTTCAAGAAATTGGCACCAGCTTAGTTAAACAGTTGCTGTGAAATTTTCTAAATTTTGTCTAGCAATTTGGTCTATATATTATTATTTTAAATCAGTCTTCCGTGTACTAAAATTATATCAGCATATTGTACGGTTATTGGAAGGAGTTCCTGGATGAGGACAATATCACTTTTGGTATTGCCCTCATCCGGGCATTAATCGACGCACATTTCACTGATTCCCACTCGAGTGTAGAAAAAGGAAGGTAAAACTCAAAAAGAGTGAAGAAACTCACGGTTGTCAACCAGACAAATATTGCCCTCGTCTTCAACACGTGCAATATTGTTACAGCTCGTGCAGTATTTTCTTGTATCTCCCTTAAAACCATCCAAATATTTTGAAGATAGTTTTAAAGAGCAACAACTTGTATACATGTTGAATTTTTTTTTTATTAAGTCCCTTCTATATTTCTGTTCTCTATATTTCCATTCTTATTTGTTTTCTTTCAGAACGGATTTTCTCCAAAAAGAGCAGAAATTCTTCACCTACAAATCCTTCTTCGTTCCACTTGTTTACGTCCTCGTTCTTGGATTATTCTTTGTTAAAAAAGTACCTAAGGTAAGTTTTCATGCAGTAATTTGAAATTTAGGAATATAAATTTAGATTTGAAGTGAAAAAGTGTTAATGTGTTCCCTTTCATTTAGGGTTTAGTTACAGTTTTTCTGTCCACTCTTAACAGCAAAAATCCATTTATGCAAAGAAAAATTTAACATGTTTATTAGGGCTGTCCATATTCCTATTATTTAGTATTTGATTATTCCAAACTACATTTTACCGAATATTCGAATATTAAAAACTTGCCGATCAAATGTACACATGCCAGCTGCAAGTGAGTACCGCGCCCGTCAGATTTTTCACGCAAAGTGCATCGGGTAAAATTTGCCTGCAACGATCGATGTTATTGGCCGCAAGAATGTTTTGCAGTAAGTATTTTATAACTATCAAGGGCTGTAGCCTGCTAAAAGAATGAGAACAATGAACTGCTGTCGACAAAAAAAGTGGTTGTTAACGTCAACAAACAGTGGCATCTGACAATATAGCGCCGCAACATTATAACTTCACAGTCGTGTACGTGCATATTTTTTAGACGGTCAGAGCGTACTGACTGGAACGTCGAGTTTATACCTCTGGTTCTTTTCAGAACCATTCTCTTAGTTGAGAAATTATTCGCACATGGTGTTTCCGCAAACCTTTCATTATTCATATTTTTTTCTTTCATATATTCACACCGTGTGGTTGATGATGGGATAATCAAATATACAGATTATTCGGGACATCCCTAACGTTTACTTTCAAGAGATGAGCAATCAATTAAAATATTTATTGCAATTATAACCTGGTGAATCTATAAAACCATAGAGTGCTCGGGAGGATTCAGGCATGACAGGGACTAATGGGTTAAGTGGTTACTAAATCTTAATGTGTTAGTGCTCGTAAAGATGCATTTCAATAGTTTTCCTATTCTTTACCCGCTATTGTTTCATGAATGCTCTATTTTATTCCTTTTTTTTAGCCGGTTGTTCTGAGTGTCCAACAGACCACAGAATGGAAAGGCTGGATGCAGCTAGTCATACTAATATACCACATCACAGGAGCTAGTAAGGTAAAAAAAAACAACCAATGAAATAAAACCTCTTGGTCACATGTCTGTTTTGTAGATTCTGATTGGTTCAGTGAAGAGAGTGATTGTCATGGTGATTTGTTTTGTAGATTCTGATTGGTTCAATGAGGAGAGTGATTGTCATGATGATTTGTTTCGTATTTAGGTCATTTCCATAAATTTGGGTCCATGTTTTTTCCTGTCCCTGTTACATCTGACATCTATAATTTTATAATTCTGATGCACTCCTTAATGCAGTCATCCCCCAAGAGGATTATGAATAGCAAACTGCCTGCCTAAGAAAATGAAGGATTTACCTAGCATTCTTAATGAGACTTAAATGGCAGGTTACAAAGTACGATACAAAGGTAACAGACATAGAAAAATGTCACATTTCATTTCTAGCACAAGATAAAGAATTCTGCTTGCAGATTGATTGTTAGCACACAAAAAAACAACTAATTCTCATTCAAGTTTACAGCTTGTCCTTTATGAATAACTAATTCTTTATGAATAAATCTGACGGTAAACTTTGGCACCAGACAGGAATGTTTTCATGAGTACATGATTCACGAACCCTAGTTTCCTTCCTGAATCCTCAAAATACCTACAAAATCCTGCATTGATGTAAATTAATAGTGGCTGGGCTCTACCTTTTTTAATTCTTCATCTTTCCACCCAAACCTCCGAGTGTATTTTGAACGCTTTTGAAGGATCCATGAATATTTAGGGTCAAATAATTCCATCAACATTACAACTTTTTATTCCCAGGAATTAATTTTAACATTTTTTAATAATCTCATTGTTTATTTCCAGAAAATTCCAATCTACATGCACATCAGAATTCTGGTGGCCAGTTATCTGTTTCTGACCGCTTACGGTCAGTTCACTGCCAGTTGGGACAGGCAAAAGTTTGGCCTGGTTAGAGTATGTCAGGTAAGCTGTCCAAAAATTGTGACCCAGCCCAACAAAACTAATCACCAGTCACCAAAGCTGCTTTGTTGTATATTCACAGAAGAATATAAATAAGCCTGATATTGAATTCAACTTCAACCCTCTTACTGATAACTGTCACAAACTGTAAAAGAAGATCACTTCCTCTCCCATAGCTTTTGTACAGGCTGGTCACCAACTGCCAGAACCCCCATGGATTAAACCACATAACTGTCAACACCTGTTGAAGGGGTTTGATAGATAAGGTGTCGTTGAATACTGCTACAGCCTTTACTCCAATTCTATAGACCTTATGCATAGCAGCCATTGAATAGAGGGCGATGCCTTTGTTTTGATTGGATATACATGAGTGAACCTTTTGTGCCTTCATTGTTACTGAATTAAATCAATCATTGCCAGGCACCCAGCAATGCTTAAGCCCACCATATTACTGTCAGCCAAGGCATGGTACCTTCAGTTGACAAAATTGCCACAGCCTGTCAATTCTACCAATATCAGCCCAATTTACAAAACTGTTAAAAGCTGTCACTTGATAGATTTTGACAGATACCATTAGGGTATGTCTCTCCGCACTGAGAGAGGGAGAGGGTTATTTGAATTATCTTTCCAAGAAATTCATTTCATATTGAATTTAGGGTTGTGCATCAGAACCGGGTTCCCGAGTACCTGACCACTGATGTCAGGAACCGGTTTCAGATTATGGGATCGGGTACCAGTGGCCAACTTTACAAATTACTTCGTAACTTCTCAGACAACAAAAAAAAAAAAAGTTTTAAATTGGAAAATTTTCAAAATAAAAAGCAGGCCACATGCGAAAACAAAACAAAACATATTTCACATTTATGATGCTTGCGAAAGCTGCAATTTACATCGTAAAGCTATAAAACTCAGTGTACACACTTGTATCTGGCTGTATTGATGCGCTGATGCGGTAGTATTTATCATGCGGACCTTTGTAAACAATCTCAACAGAAACTTCCTAGATTTGATTTTTGGCATGTTTGGCGATGGGTTTCTTTAACGGGTACCCACGTACTTGTGTTTTTTTTCAGTGGGGTACCCGGTTCCTGTACTACTCGTAAATGCACACCCCTTGTTGAATTAGCACTTATACTACATTTGTAGTATTACAAATTATGAGGAGCTCTATACTTGAACAAATAGTCAAGAAAATGTTTTGAACTCCTTTAATTAAATTTTATTTTGGAGTTGTAATCAAGTTCAGACAAGCCCTCGCTAGTTAATCAAAAAGTCAATCACAAGTCATCTAGTCTTTAGTCTTGAATCAAGTGACACGCTATCCAAATGAACCGTGACAAGGGTATCTCAATGTCTTGTTAATCACTTATCACTTGTGACCTGGCTCGTGATTTGACGTGTAAGTGGTTTGACCTGCAAACGACCAACTCACAATCGACCTACTTCTTGACAACTCTGTTTGTATCTCCTTTTGTTGTTGTTGCTTTTTTAGGTTTTGTTCAGGCAGAATCTGTTGGTCGTCCTGCTGTGTTTAGTCATGGACAGGCCGTATCAGTTTTACTACTTTGTCCCGCTTGTATCCTTCTGGTATCTACTCATCTATGCGACAATGGCGTTTCCTCCGCTAGTCACCAGGGAATCAGCGAAAGGTGAGTCACTGGTGAAACATCAGTGCTGTAGTTCCAGTCAAGACCTGTTCAAAATGAACAGTGACAAAAAGCAGTCCTTTTGTCATGTTTCTTCCAGTGTTGCTTGTGACTGATCTTGTGAAAGGACTTGTTAGGCCGTGTCCGAATTATTGCCTACGGCTTAAACTTACACATGAGTCTATGGGAATTGGCTGCAGCCGTTGCCATAGACTCGTGTGTAATTTCAAGCCGTAGCCAATAATTCGAACACAGCCTCTTGCGGGACTTGTGATGGATTCAACTGCAGCACTGGAGAAACATCCACATAAATGTTGTTACTGACACCAGTGTGGTACATGCAGTGTGGCATCGGGGAGATGCATGTGTTACTTGCCCACACGCTTAGTGGGCGGGGCCTATTTATCGGTCTATTACTAATGATCACAGTTAAACGGCACGGGGCACGTGTGGTCTAGTGGTGGAGCACAGGATTCGTGATCGAGAGGTTGTGGGTTCAAGCCCCACCGTGGCTATGCGTGTTGTGCCCTTGAGTAAGGCGCTTTACCTCAATTACTCCTCTCAACCCAGGTGTTAAATGGGTACCGGCATTGTTCAATGCTGGGAAGGTAACAGACTCGCTGTGGAGGAGGTGTGGCGATCCCCCCACAGCAGCATATGAGTCTGGCCCAATCGCTAATGAAAGAGAGATGGGCACTCCGTTCTTGTTGACACAGGTTCGTCCCCCTTTACCTTACAATTAAACGGGTCACAAATTTAAGTGACAGGCTCCTCGAATGAACTGTTTGCATTGTCCATCGCCTGTCACGTGTGACCTGACACGTGATTGACTGGTGATTGCAAACCCAAACACTTGGATAAGAATTCTAACGTTGACGTTGTGCTTTATTGCAGCCCTGCCATCCCATAATGTATACATGCTGCTGAAGATCGGCGTATTCATCGTCATATGTGTCACGGTATCAATGTCAGAAGTGAGTCAAATCTTCAAAACAAATAAAAACAGTTTTTGTTTTTTTACCTTAAAAGGCATATAGGATTTGCTTTTCATGCATTTTGTTCATTTCCAGTCATAACACCACTCAAAATCCAAACTAAAATGTGCAAACCTAACGTGTTGAATTTTAGGCTGAGTTGATATTACACTTTCCGAGGAAACAGTGAAAACAACCTTTTGATCATGAAACACAATTAGTAACCCTAGTTTGATGCATTTTCTCGTCATCATGGAATTGGAAAAAAATTTCATAGTGTTTTGCATTTCTTGTTTAATTACCTTCTTGAAATCGTATCCTTTTCATTATTCTTTACCAATGTGTGTGGGCCTTAACCTTTGTTGTGCTGTCACATTTCAGATTTTCTTCAATTCTTTATTCAATTGGTGGCCAATAAACACATTGTTTTACTGGCCTGGCCAAAATCTTCATGAGTGGTGGTTCCGTTGGCGGTTAGACAGATATGTAAGTATTGCATCAATTCTAAAATTCTTCAATTTCATATTTTTATATCTCAATGCGCATTACAAAGAAAACATTGGGTATGTGTTGTCAGTATTTTTAACATCCGTCTACTCTACAATTTAATCGTTTAGTGGTTAACAAGAAAGTGTTTTCTGCTGTGACTTGGGAATGACGTTTTTAACACCCGAGGGGCCCATGCGCCCGATAACTCGTGCCGATAACTCAAAAAGATAAATGGTTGTAACTTACTGTGTGAGAAATAAATTAAACCATTTTTTATTGTCCAGAGACATAAATTAAATCAGTTTTATTGTCCAGACACGTGGCCGTCCTAGACCAATGGAATTACAGTATCCAAGCAAACGATATAACAAATATAGATGTTGCTCAGCAGTCTAATAAACCTCTTTTATGTTGTCTTTTCAGATTATAGTGTATGGCATGCTGTTTGCTATGGGCTACATTCATCTCAGGGTAACAAAAAGGCTGAATGACAGCCACTCAGAGAATCTATTCTCCACAGCTTGGACTGTCGTCAGTCACATCATCGGAGTTCTATTTATTGCAGTGAGTATGAAGTTTGAACAGCTCTGTATAAGGCCTTGCTCTTGAACAAATTAGAGCGCAGCATCCTTGCCTGTTGGGGTATAAATAGCCGTGAATCTAAGGTTATGGACGTAAGTTTACATATTGCTACAGCTCAAACATTACATTTTTACAATCTTAATTTCTTTGTAATCTACATTTTAAATTACAAAATTGCTTCAGTTTTTTTGTAGTATTTGTATAACATGAAATGGCTTTCTTACAGCAACCCCATTCGCTGTTAAAACCCCATTTTGTTAAATTAGCTGTTTTTCCTTTTGGATAGATGCTGATTGTAGTATCTAAACTAACCTGTAGCATCTCCACGTGAATGCGAGCAATTAGTTCAAGAGTTTCTCCTAGTGGTCCTCCCAACTTTCTCTTTGTAACGGTTGAGGGGGTACTTATGCACAAAGTCTGTATAGTTTGACAACAGTCGGGGACCTCCAACAAAGTTTTAATACGTCCCCATTCCAATTTTGTTTATTTGCTAGATATACACTGTCCATTCCTTCATGTGTAGCAGCAAGCCAGATTGCAATGAGGTGCATACCTACATCAGTGCATTGCCGGTAAGACTCATTCTGGTAGCCTTTTCTGATGCCACTCAGAAAGGCATATTTAATTGCAGATTTTATTCAAGTCGAAAAAGTAAACAAGGACTTGATTTTTGGACCTGAAAAGGTCTCGGTAAGGGTTCGGTTTCACTTTGACTCTTAAAACAAAAAAATTTTACCTGAAGATGAATATTGACTCAAATGTATACATATCATTTAATCTATTCATAAGATGGAATTTTGCGCCGGGGTGATGTAAATCACGTATACTTCTTAGTAAATACTTTCTTACCACTCGACCACCGAGCTAACGGGATCGGTTGGCTGGTTTGAATCAGATGTACTAGCACCGTTAACTCGGTGGTCGAGTGGTAAGACATCTGCAGTAGAAAGCAGGAGGTCTTGGGTTCGAGTCCCACCCGAGTGATTTTGTCCAACTTCCACTCAGGAGGTAACACACTGAGTATGAAGGGCAAAACCTAATTTGATATCATTTAATCATTACACTTTTTGAGAAAAACAGTGAAAACCCATGGACAACCTGTTGATCATTCAACACGACTTCATCCCTAGTACCTTGTACTTCCAAAGATTTCGGAAATCTCCTACAATTCTTGATTTCTTCTTAATGACAGTAAGCCAGACGGACTAATTTCAAAGGGGTGTTTAGTAATTAGTACCAGTACGATCTTTAATCCAATTCTTGATAATGATTCACTAGCTTACTTAGGGATAAATGCAAATAACCCTTTATGACTTAAAACACCGTTACCATTGTCTCTTCCCTCGACAGATAACTGGTGTGGTTATTCTCAGGAACAGCAGTGGGTCCCTACGGACACGCTACAGCACGTTCTTCGCCTGGTTTGGCACAATATCCCTCGAGGTAAGTAGGATATTAAGCCATTTGAATTTTAAAGCTTTGTGAAAGTATTTATTAAGAAGTATACGTGAGATTTCAAAATTGAGTTTGAACATGTGGGTGACATGAGAAGGGATCAATTATGATCCCTGAGAAAAAAAACGCGGTTTTCAATTCAAGACCTTAAATTTTAAATCGGCAGCAAGTTGTAGGTGGGATTCTCATATGAAATCTTTTACAATTTGGAATTTTCTCGGAGTATATGTTTAAGATAAAGAAGTGTAAAAGTCAAATCTAATAAGAATTTTTGTAAAATTAACATTAGCCAAGAAAATGCATATGCAATTATGAAAGTTCCAAAGATAAATAAAACATGGTGGATACAATCCTGCACATTCCTTTCAAATTTGTGGAAGAAGTCAACGAAAATTAGACTTCAAGTCTGATCTATGATGAGACAATCACAAGTTGGGAACAAAACACTACTTGGGTCACAAGTATTACAAGAAGAACAGTGACAATTAATGTCTGGTGCATTTAATTTAAAATAGTTTGTCATTTGATTTGAGTTTGGATGACTTGTGATAGGCTTTTTAGGACTTTACATGAGCTCTTTGAAAGGCATATAGAATCATTTGCATTTATCCCGACACTAACCCCAACCCTAACCCTACCAAATTATCAAAAAGCTTACTTGGATTTAAGATGGTGCGGGTACTAATCACCCCATCAAATTATTCCTTTAGCTTGCTGTCTTTTAGAAGAAATCAAGAAATGTAGGTGATTACCAACAATCATTCAATTGACTGATTGTCAGAAATAAAAGAGTGTTATGGCCAGATAGTGTTTTCTGATCAAAGGTTGTGTATGGTTTTTCACTATTTTCTCAAAAAGTGTAATGACCACCGAGTTAAACTTCAACAGGTTGGGTTTTGAACATTCTTCTTTGGATATTGAGAGATGTTATTTGTAACAAACAAAATGATGGAAAGCAAATGATCCTATCTGCCTTTAAAAATACTGACTTAAAAAAATTATTGACAAAAAGAATGTATTTCCCACTTTGTCCTCGCAGCTATTCATCAGCCAGTATCACATCTGGCTGGCTCAAGACACCAAGGGAATCCTGGTCCTCATTCCCGGTCACCCAAGCCTCAACCTTCTCGTCTCAACGTTCATCTTCATCTTCATCGCTCATGAGATCTCCTGCCTCACCGCCGACATCACAAAATGCGTGGTGTCCGAGGACTACGCGACAACCAGGAACCGCTTCCTGATATTTCTGGTTTGCCTGGGAGCGCTTTTGGCATATTCCACGTACGGCTGAGGTTTCGTCGCGGGTCCTCTCCCATTCAGCATTGTAAGATGGACCGATTAAGAGACACGTTTTGTATCCCCAGAGTGTAGTATGTAATTGTTATTAAGCAACAGAGGGTTTGCAATATTATCGTAGAGTGTGTGTGAGCAAGGACAAATCAATGTAGTGCTGTGCCGTTTTTATTGGTGTCTTCTTTAAAGGGAATATACAACATTTGCGAACATCGAAAAATAAAACTACCAAGATTTTCGAAATACCTTACTAGGATGTTGGTAAATGACAGTCTAAAGCATCCTGTAAAATTATGGCACCTGGTGTGAAGTCATTTTCAAGAAAATAATATTTTTGTATAAATTTCCAACGGTGGTCAGCCGACCACCGTTGAAAAAATCTAATTGTCATACCTCTGTCTTTATACTGTATTTTCATTGGCCCAGGACGATCACCTGACCGGGCGATAAATATGCATGGCACACTCCCGTTGTATATCAGATTGTGATATCACACGCATGTAGACTAGTCCCCGCCCCACAGTCCAAACCATTATGCGCGGACCGCGTTTAAACCAGGCTATACTTGTACTCACTGGTACCCCGCAGTACTTTCACGTTCCACAATATAATGTATAGCAGTGAGGGAGCAGTGCATTTGCAGACGATATTTATTTTAATTTGGCGGCCAGCGACGAGCGGCATTAAGATTATGTTTACGTTTTGACTGACTCTAGAAAAACAAGTAAAACACATCATCAAGACAGAGGTATGACAAAACAGTTGTTGACTGATGTGATGTGGGATATGACGTTTTGAACACCCTCGGGGACGCATAGCACCCTCGGCTTCGCCTCGGGCGCTATGCGTCCCTCGGGTGTTCAAAACGTCATATCCCACATCACATCAGTCAACAACTGTTAACTATTTGTCAACTACTGCTCCAAATTTACCATTTTATTCAGTCCAAATTTTGTTTGCTGTTGGTTACATGTTCATGAACGGGTGCAGGTCAGCTAGACTGGTTCCCTTACCTTACAATTTTCCGGCATCTATAAATTGATCCATTTTATCTTTAGTGGAGTCAGGGAACCAGACTACTTGAACTTTTTTGTTTTTCTTGGATTTCAAGCATTTTCGAACACAAAACTTCGAACATGTCAGTGTAACAATATTTGATCTATAATACTTACCCCTCAAATAGTTCATTTCTGAAAATTACAGCAAAAGCCAATGGTGTACATTCCCTTTAATCTCCTGGCTTGCCGTACTTTGGTAAGTGGGCTGTCCCTTATAGGGGTATCTCCAGGATAATTCGTGGGCTGAAGTTCTTTTCCTGTTCCTGTTGGAATAGATCCTTTAGTATTAAAGTTGGAATGAGGACCATATTAACCCGAACCACCCCAACTCCATCAAAATCCATTCCCCCATTCTGTTGGATTTTGAGGGACTTGGTCCAGAAGGCCCGACGTAACTAAATATTGATGGAGTATGATGGACTTGGGCCTAATGGCCTGAAGCAGTGCTAGGGGTATCCGATTGATTTTGCCTAGCTTCCTGTACTGCTATTGTGATAAACGCCATGTGTAGCAAGTCCACGAATGTCAACCAGTGTGTCAGTGGTGGATTCCATTATATCATGTACAGTTTTGTATTAGACACACAGTGATTGATAGATTTATGATGGAATTGGTCCAGTTCCTAATAAAAGATGCTAGGAAGTTAGGGTTAAGTCAACTAGTTTGTTCAATTGTGATGTAACTTGTGCCTGTGCACTAAATGGCAACGTGCAAAATTGTCTGGTCAAACAATGTCCAAAAATGTCATCGAGAAACTCCTTGGATCCTGGTACCCTGAAGTGCATTATTATGCACATGACTATTGCAACCACTGATGCATCCAACTTCGATAGGTTGGTTCCGAATTGTCTGCGGTCAACTAGTGTGAGTTCGGGCAAAGACTGTCCAACTGTGGTCAGTAATAGTTTTTCGTCTAATTTGCTTTTGGCTGAAACAGCTCCACCACGAGAAAAAAAAATTACCCCAAAGTATTACGCATTGTCCATTAACCATAACCCCTTTTCATTTTGTTAGAAACTTTCCTGTATCCTCGAAAACCCACCATTGCAAAGGAAACCAATTTCACATTCTGTGTACTTCAGTTGTTAAGGATATCAAGCCCCAATTTAATGCAGTAATGGCTGAACTCTACCTTCCTAAATCCCACAAAATCTTTCAAAACCTACCGGTGGATCTGGCAGATCTGGGTAGGTAATAAGAAAAAAAGTGGATTTTTTTTTCTACAAGCTGTACCAAATCCATCCAATTTAACAAGTTAAATCTATATGTTACCACGAAGATTATAAGTAATAATTGGGTGTAATTTATTTACTTTTAATTTATGATCCGTAGTACAACAGGAGACAACTCATTGCCTTTTGTAGATATGTTCATTTTAATTATAATATTTTCATTTGAATTTTGAAATTGACTGTCCTAATATAGTCCAGATTAAACATTATTTCTGATTGCAAACAACCATTTAAAAACAAATCAAATATTTGAAAAATAGTAAGAAACAAATTTACGACATGCTGCCTGTTCAAGGCAAGTATGTCTTTCCTCGAGGCAACTATGCCTTGCTTCGAGAAGAAAACTTGCGCTATTCAATCAAATCATTCATTTTGGAGATGTAAAGTTGAATACAGGATTTATACAGCATGTTTTGTTTGGATCCAGGGCTAAACCTTGTTTAAATATATGTTCATGCAGCTGTCAGCGTCATTTCACTATTTCCTCATGTATTGAGGAAAAGTAGCAAACAATAAACCGATAACTGTTTGCAACATATATTCTGTATATGTTGGGTCTGATGTTGATTGAATCAGATTGTATTTTTCGTCTGATTAAACTTGGAATGTTTTCCAGAGTGTGTACATAAAACCGACCTTAGAGGGTTTTTTGCACGTGTGTATTTGTGTGTGTGTGTTCGTCGTTTCCTTGCCTCTACTATTCTCGCACGAGATTGAACAACTTTGTAAACCAAGTGTTTCATCACTTTCTGTCCTAGCTGTTTGGATAGCATTTCTATTGTGACTTCTTTTAAAGTTAGTGGCAAAAGTATGCCAGTGATATCACTGATTGTGAGAGTTACACATGGGGACATTAGCCAGTAAAGTGTTTTCTGGGAATCTGTGTCAGAAATGTGGATCAGGATGGGTGGAAAGTCATATTTGGACACCCTGGGCTTTTCAGTGTGTCCAGGGGCCATTTTGTCTTCAGGTTTCAGAACTCCATGTCGCAACTCTTTATTGACTACTCTGATAGATGACGCTTTTGAACGCCCTCTAGTGACAACACATGATTTTAGTACGTGCTCTTGTGATTTTATGAAGTCCGACATCTTGTTTAATAATTTCTTGTTTTGTAACTCGGCTAAGGGTTTTGTATATGGTCGTTTCTTGGGTGCCTTACAAAGGCAGCGTTGACTTGTGAAGCGCCCCCACCCACACACTTTTGTTAAAAAAAAAATTCATTGATTCCACAATTTGTGCCCAAGGTTGTTGCTGATTCCATCCCTTTCATTAAGTGTACCCAAATAATTGTAAACCTATGAGGTAGCCCCTTCTCGGCGACGTAACAAAGCAGGACAGATATGTTCGGCTCCAGGCCAGTGCCGCTTGTATTCCCCCTGCCCCTCCTTGTCCCCCTTCTCTCCCATCAAATTTAACATGAAACGAGAGTTTGGTATTTACGGGGAGAAAAGTGCCAACCTGACTCCCCAAGCTTGCACGTGTGTGTCCTCGATTTACACCATAAAAACGCGCGCACTTGCTGGCACAGATTCACGGCACTGCGAGGCCCCCTTCAATGGAGAAAAGCAACAGAGAAAAGCAATATATAAAGCAACAGTAGCTAGCGCAGTGCTTTCGACATTTCGCAAAAAAAAATCAACAACTCGTTTTACAGCCTCACAATTTTATAACCATGTACGGTCTATACTTTTGAAAGAATTTATAAAGAAAAAAAACCCGACTATTCACTGCACGTATAAAAAAAACACACTGAAATATATATTAGTTGCAAGTTTGACATCACTAAGAAAAAAATATGCAAATTGAAAGCTTCAAAACAGAGCTCCACCTGGCACCGAAGCTCTAAACAATATTGAAATTAATGGCTGATGGCTGATGGATGGCACGAATTGAAAAGACTAATGAAAAAAGTGCTAATGCGAGAAAGATGATGCAAACACTGCAGAATTCACATTAATGCGTGGACATTATTAGCCTTTCCATGTGTGACAGGGCATTTCCTTGGTAAAATATACACTTGAAAGTGTCCATGACATTAATTTAACACTGGACCATATTTTTCCCCAAATATACGTTCCTCTGAAATGCATAAACGTATACGACATATTTCTTTTTGGTGAAAAGTTCGTAAAGTGTAGTACATTTTTTAACCATTTAGATTTGTGTTCTCTAAGTCAAACTTGATAACATAACTCTGGAGACATTTTGAAACCTCAAAATACCATCTTCAATATCAAGCATCAAAACTTTACGAATTAAAACAAAACGTTTCCTATTATATCACTGTTATTTCGGTTGTGTAAAAATCAGACGGTTGTGTACTATATGAACCTAGCAACCTGTTGTGTAAACTGTTGTTTACACAACTTGTGTAAAATATTACACAACTTGTTAATTTTTTTTATACACAACTGGTTGCTAGGTTCATATAGTACACAACCGAAATAACTGATTGGTCCTTTGGGAAAGTAAAATCCCGGATTTCATCGTGTTTAAAATTTTAGTTTTAAAACAGCTAGCAAGCTATAACATTTATATCCGAAATGCCACACACGAAGATATGATTGGACTAGTCAAAGATAATGTGCATCACTGACAATAAAGGCTGAAGTTTTACGGACGACTACTTATATACAAAAATGATAACTCTTGTCTTTTTTTCGTTTTAAAACACATCTCACTTAGTGATATCACGAACAATGCGCTAGAGTCATTACCGTGCACGGAGTACAGATAAAAATACTTCAAAAGCCGTCTTCTTAAAGGGCGAGTCAAAAAAACGGAACCCAAACCCCCAAAACATGTTTCATATTCAAAAAATATGCAGCATCAAAAAGAATAATGACTGAAAAAGCTACCTTTAATTGAAAAAAATACTGAAATTGCTCAATCCTTTCAAAGAATATCACCTTTTAAACTCAATGACCATGGTCATCATAAAACCGGTTTCGTCCCAAAAAAAACCCGCAATATATTCTGCATTCTCACTATTCTGACTGAAACAACAAAGAAAATGACACAGAATACTTGTTTCAACAACTGTCAACAACTGTACTACACAATATCTTTATTGACGACCCTGGTAACGCAAACATTATGATTTATAAAATCCACTTAAAAAAAAGAAAAAAAGATGGGCCTTCAAAAGGACTTTGTTGAATATTTTAACTTATAAACTGAGGTTTTAAAGCTGGTGATGTTCGAAGACAATTGTGACGACGATTCTTGAAATCACATTTTTGGACGAAAGAGGTTTCAGGGTCATTTTGTTTAAATGGTGATATTCTTTGAACGGATTGAGCAATTTCCAGTAATTTTTTTTTATCTAAAAGTAGCTTATGAAATTGGCTTTTCAGTCATTATTATTTTTGGTGCCACTTTTTTTTTATTATGATACATAATTTTTGGCGTTTGGGTTCCGCTTTCTTTGACTCACCCTGTTTAAGCACACTACAAGTGTTATTCTTCACCAACAGTACACGTATATCAAAGTGCACATAAAGGCCGACAGCCAAAACGATAACAGCTTAAATTTGATAACGCTTAATTTCGACAAGCGAAATGTTGTTTTCGTTAAACCTGATGTGGATGTCGAGTACATAATGAAGCCAGTCAAGCTGAAGTCAAACAATCGACTGACGCAAGACATTGTTGGCAACTGTCTGTTTGGCATGTATTTTGTTTATGTACGGTAGACGCAATTTTGGTGTCTATGCAAAAATGTCCATTGAGAAATGGTCGCGAATTTAAGGAACACAATGTTGCAGCTTATTACCAGTTACACTGTCTCTGCCTACACTCTCCTTATATGAGGTATTCAGTTTCACGAAGTTTCAACTGCTGAATATCTTCCAGTTAGCGTCTTCTGATGCAGTGAAGTTTCTCCCCGATTCCTCTCAAGTCCCCCTTCAGTATCTCTCTGTATTCTCTCTGCAGCACCGTCAGGATCAGAGTCCCAAACGCGGCCTGGCAAAGAACGCACATTGACGCGATCAGAAGGACAACCACAACGGGCATATTATCATCGGTTGCTTCGGTGTAGTGCACGATGGGTAAGGTGACCACCACCGGAGTCCAAGCTAGGACGAAGGACAAGAAGAAGATGGAGAATTGCCTCGTGCTCTTGCGATGAACGGCACCGGGGGGATGAGGCTGGTTGCCGGGGGGTTGCATCCGATGTTCACCAGGTGGTCCCTCCATCATCTCGCGGGGAGCGGCTGGTAGATCAGCCGCTATGGCGCGAGCTTGGTGCCTGGCGATGCGCACGATTAAGATGTTGAATACAGTGATGGTAGTGACGCAGGGCAAGATGATGACATAGGAGAAGATGATCGCCAGAAGAGAGAAGGATGAAAACACGCGGTCTTTGGAAAAGTCGCCCATCAAGCATGATGCGTGAGCAGCGGCCCCAGCCAGACTCCCTGCCGTGGACAACCCCCAAACCACGGACAGGCAGACGGCACACTTCGCCCGCGTCATCTCCCGCGCGTACACGAAAGGGCGGGAAATCCTGAGCCATTTGTCGGTGGCTATCAGGACGGCATTCAAGAAATACCCCAGGACAGAAAAGAGGATACCCCAGGATAAGAAGAGAACCGAGGCAAAGCTGAACCCGGAACTGCCGCTGAGGATGAATATTGCAGGTAAACCACACACCGCTAGTACAATCTCGGCCACCGCCAAGCTTGCCAGGTAGGAGTCCGAAGCGGTGTGGAGTCTCCGAGTGCGAGCCACTGTCACGATCACCCAGAGGTATCCCAAAACCATCAACAAGCCAGCCAGCAAAATCAAAGTGATCAGAAGTGTTACCTGCGTGTCGGTGAAATTGTCCTTAGATCCCGAACCACCGGTTGCTTCCTCATTCTCCTCTCCCTCCTCTTCCTCCTCATCAAACAAAATAGTGTCCGACAGAGCCATAAGTCAGTTTATGGAAATGCTGGAGCCAAAAGAAACTCTTTCCTCAATGAATTATGCAATAGTTACACGTAGAACTTTTAACAAAGTCTTGCTGTTTTCATTTCAGACCAGCAGGATTTTAAAAATCACGTTTTATTAAACAACCACGAATGTTCAGAGCTTGATGAATCGTCGAGGAATTTTAACCATCTCAGCAGCTGGCAACTCCAATTTCTCGAACGATTGCTTATCACGACCGACACGAACAATCTCTGTCACGTCCAAATCTCGACACTCGATCGAAAACCCAAGCACTGAAATTTATATAGAGAGGAGTATCTCGCGCTTTTCGATATGGCGAAGTGTGTAAGAGTCCTCAAACCGATCCACAAATAAGCCGTGACGGGCATATTATCTTCAAAATCATTCGTTCCAAAGCGTTGACAACACAAATTAGACGCGTCAACAATATTGCTCAAGCCTAAACAATCATCACTCCATCAGCGCCTTATTTTGTTGTCCGTTCACCATCGAATCGGTCAACGCGCTCGTAAACAGGTACAGGATAACGCTTCTCCATTCGTTGCATAGAGCTGTATTATACAGCTCTATGGCTCGTTGATAACTTTAATTGGCCTTGGCCTACATATCTCACTCATCACTCATAACAATTAGTACAGCAAATTCCAGTCATAAAATAATACATCAGCTTGGTCTCTATGACATCTTTCTCTGTTAAGAAATAAACAAAATGTTCATAATGCGGTTAGTTGGGGTCATGTCTTTGGAGCGGGCTTCCGGCAATACGGAGCATTGTCACCCACCCCATTTTGTAGGGAAAGGGGTGTAGCACAACTACGGTCCATTTTGGTGGTGGGACTTGAGGGTCCTCATTTTCATGTCGAATGTGCTGTACAAGCCATGTTTATACACATTCAAATTGTGGACCTTGAACAAAAGAGGAGGATAGGGCCCAGTTGCTGAGTTAGTAAATCGTTGTTTTACTTCTATAGACGAATCGGGGCACGTCCATAGGGCGTAAATACGGGGATGACGGGGAATATACGCACACACGCATTTTTTTACTATACGCCCCTAGGACAACCTATTGTGTTTCCCTTTGTCTCTGTACTTTAACACTTTCCCGTAGACTAAGCACGTTAACGTACGATCGAGGACAGTTTCGAACAAAAGCACCGTCGTTCGAGGACTGAAAGGACCTTTTGTTCTCCCTCTGTGTGTCTGTCCTCGAGCGTAATACAACACAGAAACACACCCACGCACACACATGTAAACACTGGCAATCGTGGACGCCCCATTGTCCCTTTTTAGTA
Organism: Patiria pectinifera; assembly: GCA_029964075.1. NCBI lineage: Eukaryota > Metazoa > Echinodermata > Asteroidea > Valvatida > Asterinidae > Patiria > Patiria pectinifera. Next base: position 7,205,343 of record CM057130.1, on the reverse strand, counting down.
ACAGCTCTCATTGGTTTTGTACACGATTTGAGATTGTGGACGTTCGGTCAATCGTGGACGTATTGTTTGTGCCCCAATTCTTTTGTCCTACGTCCACGATTGCCGGTGTTTACATACTCACGCTTACACAGGCATAGAAGTGGGGTACTTCCTTTGTTCTCGTGTACTAAAATTTTGCAATGTCGCACACTAATTTCAAAAATGCTCTTATTTTAACCAGAATTAATTTCCTGGGCTGAAATTCGGGTTTAATATCCCTTTTCTAAAACTCTTCCATTTGCGACAAATCAACCCACCTTGGAAATTCCTAGTTTTTGAGTACAACCCATATATCTATTTCGTGAAAGACTTGTGAGGTACCAAAACGGTACCCCGCAAGTCGTGGGCATTCCTTGTGGAGTACCTCCCATTGTTCCGGTACCCCATACGGCTGTGTTTATACGTTCACCCATACCCATTTTGACCAGCGGGGATGGGCCATAGGATCATCCCCGCTCAGTGGCGCACCCGGGGGGGGGGATTGGGGGGCTCGGGGAGCTTGAGCCCCCCCCCCAAGAGGTTGTCAATTTATTTATTTATTTATTTATATTTTGTTAATTTTTTTTAGTTCCACGATTTGACCTTGGTGATATGTATGTGGCCTATTTTCGAGTAGTATAATAGAGATGTAAGTGGCGCCACCAACGTCAAAATAGTCCGTCCCCACGCAAAAAACACACCATTTTTTTTCTGCGGCCCAAAATTTTGGGCAAATTTTTTGTAAAAAAATTTAACATCTGAACAAAAAAATTGTGAGCCCCCCCCCCAAAAAAAACCCAAATCCTGGGTGCGCCAGTGTCCCCGCTTTTGTTTGTGGTAAGCCGAAATGCTGATTTTAAGGTTATGTTCCAAATTTCCCACAGCCAAAACAAACGGCTATCAAATAGCACTGAAAAGTGGAAAACGAACAGCACATAAGCTTTAGATGCACCCTCTTGGTGTATTGTAAGTGTGCCAGTTTGCATAAAGATGTAGGGCGCTGTGGTCCAATGGTTACGGTGTTCGATTCGTTTGCCGTGGTGCATGGGTTCTAATCCTGACCGTGGGAACATGGCGCTTGTGCTCTTGAGCAAGGTACTTTACCAGTATTGCTTCGTCCTTCGGATGGGACGTAACGCCGTAGGTCCCGTGTATTGTGGAATGCACGTTAAAGAACCCAGTAACATTTATCGCTAAGAGAAGGGGTATGCCCCGGTGTTTCTGGCAGTGGCTGCAATGTGCGCCGCAGCACCTTGTAAACCATTATAAGGTGCTACATAATGGGTCTCATATTTCTCATAAACTTTATTTACCTTTCTTACACGTCTCATAATTTGCGCCAGGAGTGTCATATTGACAGATATGGCGCGATATAAATGTTCACTACTACTACATTTGTATCATACACAGTGCCCCATAGTGCCGTGTGGTGTCCAATTTCCCCCCCCCCCCCCCCGCTTGTCGGCATGGATTTGCGCCACTGCAAGGCCCCCTTCAATGGAGGAAAGCAATAGAGAAAAGCAATACAAAGCAACTGCCCCCATTATGAAATTTATAGCTAGCACAATGCTTTCGACATTTCGCAAAAAAACCCCCAAAAAACAGGCTCGGCTTACATCGCCACAATTTGTTACCATACGACTTACTTTTGATAGATATAATAAAGGAGGGAACGACTATTCACCGCGCAATTTTACAAACAAATCTTGCAAATTAAAATTGGTAAGCTTGACATCGCTGAGAAAAAAAATCTACAAATTGAAAGCTTCAAAACAGAGCTCCACCTGGCACCGAACAAGAACAGAAAAACCCCCGATCAGACTCATGTTTTTTTACTTTGGTTTGACAATTAATTAACATTAATGGCTGATGAGAAAACTGAAGGTTGATGGATGGCACGAATCAAAAAGACTATAGACAGGCTAGGCTATAATGCGAGGACGATGACGCAAACTATATGCAGAACTCACATTAATGCGTGGACCTAAATGGCCTTTTCATGTTTGACAGGGCATGCATTTCCTTGGTAAAATACAATTGAAAGTGTCCATGGCATGAATTTTACACTGGAAAATATCCCCCCTCCAATATACGTTCCGCTGAAATGTATGAGATATTCCCTTTTGTTTAAAATGTTCGTAAAGTGCGGTAGTTTTAACCATTTCGATTTGGTATTCATAGTTAAACTTGAAAACATAACTCTGGAGACTTATTTAAACCTCTAAAGGCCATCTTCAATATCAAGCATCAAAACTTTCTAACTTAAGACAAACTTTCGCGCTTCCTATTGGATCTTTGGGAAAATGAAACCCACAATTCACCATGTTAATTATTTTGGCTACAACACAGCTAGTAAACTATATAATTATATTTAAAAAAAAAATGCCACACACGATTGTGCGATGGGCCTAGGCAAAGGCAATGTGCAATTCTTGGCAACACAAGGCCCACATTTTCGGGACCAAACTGATAACTCCTAAGTTTTGTGACAGGTTGTAAAAACATTTCACTTTAATATTTGAAACAATTCAATAAATATTACGTATACAAAGATCGAACACATACATTGAAATTGCCCGACTTTTGAAATTTCAAGCAGAATACATTTTTAAACAAATAACCAAAGTGCAAGCAGGGGCGGTGGAACCGGGGCCGGGGGACAGGATGGCGCCCCCCCCCGCCCCCATTTCCCCAGGCCAACAAATGTCGCCCCTATCCCGGTTATAAATGTGTCCCCTCGAGATGAAAACAAAACTGCCTCTCAAAAACACAAGTACCCTTTCGCAATAACAAGATTGTGCACCTTCTCGAGATTGAAAACAACCCCTCGAAAGCACAAATATCCCTCTCGCAATAATAACATTGTTCCCCTCTCGAGATGGAAAAGTGGCCATCAAAAACAATCGTGAAACTCTCACGATAACGTCTCGAGATGGAAAACTGCAACTCAATGCACAATTAGTGCCCCGCTCGCAACATTAAAATTGTGCCCCCTTTCAACTTAACTGGCCCCTTAAAAAATAGTGCTCTTCACGTGAATTAAATGGTTACTGAATAATTGGCCATCAAAAGCAACTATGCCCCTCTCGCGATAAAAAGAAATTGTCTGTCTTGTCATGAGAAGGTAAAATAAACACAAAGAGCGAGAGATAGACAACGTATTCACAATTTGTTCCTCGTCGTATCGATTTATTGCAAAAATGAACGGGACCATTTTCCACCACTTTCACACCGACGGAAGGTGCCCCCTTTTTTTGAGTAAGTGTCCCAGTTTGAAAAGCGTTCCGCCGCCCCTGCTCTCTAAATTCCAAAGAGTGAAATTAGGGACTAGACGTTTTAGAGTGAAAATCACTCTCATTTTCGATTGACAGTCTGAAAATGAACCACTTCAGTCGAAGCTCGAGTGAAACCTCGATCTTTACGATTGAAGGAATTTCACTCTAAAACGTAAAGTCCCTACTTTCCGACTGTGGGAGTGAATCTCCACTCGAATGGAGTGAATTTTCACTCTTTAGAATTTAGAGAGGGATTTCAAGTGATCTTCGCAAATTATAATCTATATCAAAGTACATGTAAACACAAAAGCCAGTCGACAGAACATCGCGATACACTGGATAGCGCTTAATTTCGGCCAACAGAATGCTGTTATTCAGTCAAGTTAATGTAAAAGTTAAAGTACACCAGATCGCCAGTCGAGATGACGTCGTATAACAACGCACAAAGTCATGCATGATTGACGCGATACAGTTGTCAATTTCGGTCCCGAATGTTAGTTTGACACTAAAACTGTGTTATGGTGGATAGAGTTTGTGTCCATACCATATGCATTGAGAATTGTTCTGCCAGTTCATAGGAACATAATATTCCAGCTTATTACCAGTCAGCTTATTATCTGTCTCTGCCTGCACACTCTTGAGGTATATTTCAGTTTGACGCAGTTTCAGCAGCTAATTTCTTCCAGTTAGCGTCTTCAGACGCACTGTAGTTTCTCTCCCAATCTTCTCAAGTCCCCCTTCAGTATCTCTTTGTATTCTCTCTGCAGCAGCGTCAGGATCAGAGTCCCAAACGCGGCCTGGCATAGATCGAGCACTGACCCGATCATCAGAAAAACCACAACGGCAATCTTCTCGGTTGCGGAGGTATAGTGCACGATGGGTAAGGTGACCACCACTGGAGTCCAAGCTAGGATGAAGGACAAGAAGAAGATGGAGAATTGTCTGGTGCTCTTGCGATGATCGGCACCGGGGAGATGAGGCTGGTTGTCGGGGGGTTGCATCCGATGTTCACCAGGTGGTCCCTCCATCATCTCGCGGGGAGCGGCTGGTAGATCGGCCGCAATGGCACGAGCTTGGTGCCTGGCGATGCGCACGATTAAGATGTTTAATACAGTGATGGTTGTGACGCAGGGCAAGATGATGGCATAGGAGAAGATGATCGCAAGAACAGAAAAGGATGAAAACACGCTGTCATTGGAAAAGTCGCCCATCAAGCATGATGCCTGAGCAGCGGCCCCAGCAAGACTCCCTGCCGCGGACAACCCCCAAACTACGGACAGGCAGACAGTACACTTCGCCCGCGTCATCTCCCGCGCGTACACGAAAGGGCGGGAAATCCTGAGCCATTTGTCGGTGGCTATCAGGACGGCATTCAAGAAATACCCCAGGACAGAACAGAGGATACCCCAGGACAAGAAGAGAACCGATGCAAAGCTGAATCCGGAACTACTGCTGAGGATGAATATTGCAGGTAAACCACACACCGCTACTACAATCTCGGCCACCGCCAAGCTTGCCAGGTAGGAGTCCGAAGCGGTGTGGAGTCTCCGAGTGCGAGCCACTGTCACGATCACCCAGAGGTATCCCAAAAGCATCAACAAACCAGTCAGCAAAAACAAAACGATCAGAACAGTGGTCTGCGTTTCGGTGAAATTGTCCCCAGAACCCGAACCATTAAATGCCTTCATCATTCTCCGCATCCTCCTCAGCAAGCAAAAGGATGTTCTTCAAAGACATATTTAGCCAGTTTATAGAAATGCCGAAGCCACAAGAAAATCAGTCCTCACTAAAAAAAAGTATATTTAAATGTGCAACAGTTACACATCTTAATCTCGACACTCGATTGAAAATCCAAGCACTGAATTGTTTTTATAAGAGAGTAGTATCTCGCGAGACCTATTTCGAAATAGCAAAATCTTTCGTTAGAATTGGTAGACAACATAAATTAAGCGTTTTAACAATGAATTGCTCAAGCCCAAGGCCAAACGGTGTTCACGAATCACCGCCATTATTGTGTTGTTTGCTCGCCATCTCTTCGATCAACACGCTCGTCGACAGGTAATTACAGGATGCCGCTTCTCCGTTCATTGATCATTTTAATTGGCATGGGCTTCGCCAGAAAGGGACACAGTGGGGGGGGGGAGCATGCCTCCCTCCACTCCCACCCTCCTCCCGGTAAAGAAAAATTGAGGTACGTGGGAGAAGACAAAAGAAGACGAGGTGCTAAGTTATATTGCTGTTACAGTTAATTTAATGCACAAATAACAACATGGGCGTCCGCAGGGGTGTCAATGGGGTGATACCCCTACACACGTACACTTTTTGACCAGTGGGGACGGGCCATTGGATTTACCCCATCCCATGTTTTTGTGGTGAGAAGCCAAAAATGCCGATTTTAAGGTTATTTTACAACTTTCCAACAGCCCAAATGGACTGAAAACGGAGAACAAACAAAACGCTTTAGATGCATCGTCTTGATGTATTAAAAGCGTCCCAGTTTGCATAAAAATGATTTTGGTATCATAAACCGTGCCCCTTAGTGCCATGTGGTATACCCCCACTTGCCGGTACTGATTTACGCCACTGCGAGGCCCCCTTCAATGGAGGAAAGCAATAGAGAAAAGCAATAAACAAAGCAACAGCTCCCTGGTTATATGAACAATAGATAGCACAATGCTTTCGACATTTCGAGAAAAAAACCTCGGATTACAGCGTCACAATTTTATTACCATGAATCTACTTTTGACATAATTGATAAAAAAAACTCCGACTATTCACCGCACAGTTTAAAAAGAGCACGCTTAAATATTATTGCTAAGCTTGACATCACTGAGAAAAAAACCTGCAAACTGAAAGCTTCAAAACAGAGCTTCACCTGGCACTAAATAAGAAAAAGAAAAAAAAGAAAACCCGACCAGGCTCTAATGTTTTCTACTTTGGTTTGACAATTAATTAACAGTAATGGCTAATGGGGAAACTGAAGGTTGATGGATGGCACGAATTGAAAAGACTAATAAAAAAGACATGCTAATGCCAGGACGATGACGTAAACACTGCAGAATTCACATTAATGCGTGGACCTAATTAGCCGTTTCATGTTTGACTGGGCAAATACGATTGAAAGTGTTCCCGAAATGGTTTTACACTGGAACGTATTTTTCCTCGAAATATACGTTCCTCTGAAATGTATAGGGCCTAAACATTGTATTAGATATTCCTTTTTGTTGAAATGTTTGCAACAGTGGATCCGGGGGGGGGGGGGCAAGGGGGCCATGCCTCTCCCCCCCCCCCCCCCCCCGCCACCAAAAAATAGAACCCATTTTTTTACCACAGGATCTTCTTCACAAACAATACTTGTAAAACACATTTCACTTATTTCAGACATTCAGTTGATATTAGTAAGATTTGAAACTTTGCAAGGTGGTAGTATTATCTTGTGAAGGTTTGCGATATCAAACCTTCACGAGCTTGGTGCCTGGCGATGCGCACGATTAAGATGTTGAATACAGTGATGGTTGTGACGCAGGGCAAGATGATGACATAGGAGAAGATGATCGCAAGAAGAGAAAAGGGTGAAAACACGCTGTCATTGGAAAAGTCGCCCATCAAGCATGATGCCTGAGCAGCGGCCCCAGCAAGACTCCCTGTCGCGGACAACCCCCAAACTACGGACAGGCTGACGGTACACTTCGCCCGCGTCATCTCCCGCGCGTACACGAAAGGGCGGGAAATCCTGAGCCATTTGTCGGTGGCTATCAGGACGGCATTCAAGAAATACCCCAGGACAGAAAAGAGGATACCCCAGGATAAGAAGAGAACCGATGCAAAGCTGAATCCGGAACTACTGCTGAGGATGAATATTGCAGGTAAACCACACACCGCTACTACAATCTCGGCCACCGCCAAGCTTGCCAGGTAGGAGTCCGAAGCGGTGTGGAGTCTCCGAGTGCGAGCCACTGTCACGATCACCCAGAGGTATCCCAAAAGCATCAACAAACCAGTCAGCAAAAACAAAACGATCAGAACAGTGGTCTGCGTTTCGGTGAAATTGTCCCCAGAACCCGAACCATTAAATGCCTTCATCATTCTCCGCATCCTCCTCAGAAAGCAAAAGGATGTTCTTCAAAGACATATTTAGCCAGTTTATAGAAATGCCGAAGCCACAAGAAAATTAGTCCTCACTAAAAAAAAGTATATTTAAATGTGCAACAGTTACACATCTTAATCTCGACACTCGATTGAAAATCCAAGCACTGAATTGTTTTTTATAAGAGAGTAGTATCTCGCGAGACCTATTTCGAAATAGCAAAATCTTTCGTTAGAATGGGTAGACAACATAAATTAAGCGTTTCAACAATAAATTGCTCAAGCCCAAGGCCAAACGGTGTTCACGAATCACCGCCATTATTGTGTTGTTTGCTCGCCATCTCTTCGATCAACACGCTCGTCGACAGGTAATTACAGGATGCCGCTTCTCCGTTCATTGATCATTTTAATTGGCCTACATATCTCACATGTATCCATTAGGACAACAAATTGCCTCCATGAAATTGCCTCTATTCAATATATTGTCATGGCAACTGATACACTCGGTCCCCATGACAATTCTCTTTTCTAAAAAAGGTAAAAAAAAATGTTCATTATACGGTTTAATATAGTTGGAGGTCTTGCCATGGAGGGGGCTGTCGGATTAATACGGAAACGGTCTTACAATTGCCACCCACCCCCGATTTTAGGGAAAGGGACGTAGAAAACTACGGTCCATTTTGGGGGTGGGGCTTTCAAAGACGGTCCTCATTTTTATGTAGATGTGTGTCCATTTATACATATTCAAATCGTGGACCTTAAACAATAGAGGACAATAGGGTCCAGTTAGTAAATCGTTGGTTTGTTTTTCTGTGGACGGACCGGGGCACGTGACTACAGTACAGTCACGAAGCGCAAAGGTGTGACTCCCAGGGGCATGGGCTTCGCCAGAAAGGGACACGGTGGGGGGGGGGAGCATGCCTCCCTCCACCCCTACCCCCCTCCCGGTAAAAAAAAATGAGGTACGTGGGAGAAGACAAAAGAAGATGAGTTGCTAAGTTATATTGCTACTACAGTTAATTTCATGCATGTCAACATAGGCGTCCGCAGGGGGTTTCAGTGGGGTGATATCCCCACACGCACACTTTTTGAGCAGTGGGGACGGGCCATTGGATTTACCCCTCCCCATGTTTTTGTGGTGACAAGCCAAAAATGCCGATTTTAAGGTTATTTTTCAACTTTCCAACAGCCCAAATGGACTGAAAACGGAGAACGAACAAAAAGCTTTAGATGCATCGTCTTTGATGTATTGAAAGCGTCCCATTTTGCATAAAAATGTACATTTGGTATCATAAACAGTGCCCCCTAGTGCCATGTGGTATTCCCCCTACTTGCCGGCAGGGATTTACGCCACTGCGAGACCCCCCTTCAATGGAGGAAAGCAATAGAGAAAAGCAGTATACAAAGGAAAAGCTCCCTGGTTATATGAACAATAGCTAGCACAATGATTTCGACATTTCGAGAAAAAAGACCTCGGTTTACAATGTCTCAATATTATCACCATGAATCTACTTTTGACATAATTGATAAAACAACTCCGACTATTCACTACACAGTTTAAAAAGAGCACGCTTACAATTATTGGTAAGTTTGACATCACTGAGAAAAAAAACCGTGCAAACTGAAAGCTTCAAAACAGAGCTTCATCTGGCACTAAATAAGAAAAAAGAAAAAAAGAAAACCCGACCAGGCTCTAATGCTTTCTACTTTGGTTTGACAATTAATTAACAGTAATGGCTAATGGGGAAACTGAAGGTTGATGGATGGCACAAATTGAAAAGACTAATAAAAGAAGACATGCTAATGCCAGGACGATGACGTAAACACTGCAGAATTCACATAAACAAGCGTGTGTGCGTGGGGGTGTGTGTGTGTGCTGGGGGGGGGGGGGGAAGGGGGGGGGACACCATATGGCACTAAGGGGCGCTCAACTTTCCAACAGTCTAACATTGCATAGCACTGAAAACGGAGAACGAACAGGACAAAAGCTTTAGATACATAAAGATTTGTATCATAAACAGGAAAATAACCTTATAATCGGCATTTTGGTGACACCACAAAAATATTAGGCCCTGGGGACCTCGTGACTATAGTGATCATGTGCCTCGATTTGTCTATAAGAAGAAAAAAAAACAACGATTTACTAACTGGACCCTATAGTCCTCTATTGTTTCAAAGGTCCACGATTTGAATGTTTATACATAGACACACATCTACATGAAAATGAGGACCCTCTTTGAAAGTCTCAGCTCCAAAATGATCCGTAGTTATGCTACGTCCCTTTACCTAAAAATGGGATGGGTGACAAGAATTATTGGTGTAAGACCCCTTTTTGTAAGGCCGCAGGTCCGCTACAAATGCATGACCGCAATTTGGTCTAACCGTTATTATGTCGATTTTTTTTAAAGATTTTTTTTTATATTTCAACTCTTGAGAAAGAGAATTGTCATGGAGACCATGAGTATGAGTTGTCATGGTGATATGAATGGAGGCAGTTTCCTGGAGGCAATTCGCTTAATGGTCATGTGTGAGGTGTGAAGGCCAAGTAAAGTTATCAATGAACGGAGAAGCGTTATCCTGTAATTTACTTGCCAACGAGACCGAACGAGCGTGTTTACCGATTCGATGGCGAGCAAACAAAATGGCGGTGATTCGTGAATGATCGCTTGGGCGCAAGCATTTGTTGACACGCCTATAATTTCTGTTGTCTACCCATTTTAACGAAGACATTATGACGGCCTGTTCTGGTTGATATGTTCGAGGACTTGGTGGAAATTCGAACCCACTCTGCCATATCGAGATATATCGCGAGATACTATTCTCTAATGTAAAACTTCAATGCTTGGGTTTTCGATCGAGTGTCGAGGTTTGGATCTGACGGAGCTGCTTCGCAATTTTCGTCACAGTCTTGATAATCAATCAGACTGACTAACAAGATGGCTTTTTCGAACACCACTTTGCTTGCTGAGGAGGATGAGGAGAATGATGAAGGCACTGGTTTCAATGACACGCAGTCCACTGTTCTGATTGTTTTGTTTTTGCTGGCTGGTTTGTTGATGCTTTTGGGATACCTCTGGGTGACCGTGACAGTGGCTCGCACTCGGAGACTCCACACCGCTTCGGACTCCTACCTGGCAAGCGTGGCGGTGGCCGAGATTGTAGAAGCGGTGTGTGGTTTACCTGCAATCTTCATCCTCATCAGGAGCTCGGAATTCAGTTTTGCCTCTGTTCTCTTCTTATGCTGGGGTATCCTCTTTCCTGTCATGGGGTATTTCTTGAATGCGGTCCTCATAGCCGGCGACAAATGGTTCAGGATTTCCCGCCCTTTCGTGTACGCGCGTGAGATGACGCGGGCGAAGTGTGCCGTCTGCCTGTCCGTAGTTTGGGGGTTGTCCGCGGCAGGGAGTCTGGCTGGGGCCGCTGCTCACGCATCATGCTTGATGGGGGACTTCTCCACTGACCTCGTGTTTTCATCCTTTTCTGTTCTGGCGATCATCTTCTCCTATGTCATCATCTTGCCCTGCGTCACAACCATCACTGTGTTCAACATCTTAATCGTGCGCATCGCCAGGCACCAAGCTCGTGCCATTGCGGCTGATCTACCAGCCGCTCCCAGCGAGATGATGGAGGGACCCCCTGGTGAACATCGGATGCAACCCCCAGGCAACCAGCCTCATCTCCCCGGTGCCGATCATCGCAAGAGCACGAGGCAATTCTCCATCTTCTTCTTGTCCTTCGTCCTAGCTTGGACTCCGGTGGTGGTCACCTTACCCATCGTGCACTACACCGGCGCACTCGATAGTAATATTGCCTTTGTGGTTGTCCTTCTAATCGGGTCAATGTTCGTTCTTTGCCAGGCCGCGTTTGGGACTCTGATCCTGACGGTGCTGCAGAGAGAATACAGAGAGATACTGAAGGGGGACTTGAGAAGATTGGGAGAGAAACTTCACTGCATCAGAAGACGCTAACTGGAAGATATTCAGCAGTTGAAACCTCGTGAAACTGTATACACCATAAGGAGAGTGTAGGCAGAGACAGTGTAACTGGTAATAAGCTGCAACATTGTGTTCCTTAAATTCGCGACCATTTCTCAATGGACATTTTGCATCGACACCAAGGTTGTGTCCAGGGGCGTAAATCCCGGGAGGGGATGGGGTATATAATCCCCCCCCCCCACTTTTTGACCAGGGGCATGAGCTATTGAGTCATCCCCCCCCCCCCACTTTTTCTGGAGGTATTTGTCGAACGTCTCAACAACAAGAATGTATTCAATAGCACTAAGAAGTGGAGAATCAAAGTACAAAAGCTTTTAAAATGCGCCGTTTTGATGTAAGCGCGAGTACGAGTATGCATCTTGCTATACATCTTTATCCTGAAGAGTGCCCCCTAATGTAATGTGGTGTTCCCCCCCCTCCCCATTTTCGAATTTTCACGCCCGGGCAATTTTTGGATTTTGGTCATCTCCTACCCCCCCCCCCCCCCACTCGCCGGCACAGATTTACGCCACTGGTTGCGTCCACATACATACACGAAGCATACATGCCAAACAGACATTGACAACAGTCCATTGTTTGACTCTAGCTTGACTAGCTTCAATCAAACCTAATTTGATTGATATCACCCCGAGGCAAAATTCCATCTTATAATAGTTTATGCGGTACATCAGATTCGAACCAGCCAACCGATCCCGTTAGCTCGGTGGTCGAGTGGTAAGACATCTGCACTAGAAAGCAGGAGGTCGTGGGTTCGAGTCCCACCCGAGTGATTTTTCCCAACTTTCATTCGGGAGGTAACACACTGAGTATACAGTGTTTAAACGTCGGTGAAGGGCAAAAACCTAATTTGATTGATATCACCCCGACGCAAAATTCCATCTTATAATAGTTTACGCGGTACCCGCTGCTATGTACACCAGCAAACCGATCCCGTTATCTCGGTGGTCGAGTGGTAAGACATCTGCACTAAAAAGCAGGAGGTCGTGGGTTCGAGTCCCACCCGAGTGATTTTTCCCAACTTTCATTCGGGAGGTAACACACTGAGTACAGTGTTTAAACGTCGGTGAAGGGCAAAAACCTTATTTGATTGATATCACCCCGACGCAAAAATTCCATCTTATAATAGCTTCATTATGTACTCGACATCCACATCAGATTTAACAAAAACACCACTCCGCTTGTCGAAATTAAGAGTTATCAAATTTAAGCTGTTATCGTTTTGGCTGTCGGCCTTTATGCACTTCGATATATATGTACTGTTAGTGAAGAGTAACACTTAAAGTGTGCCTATACAGGGTGAGTCATAAAAGGCGGAACCCAAACCCCAACAATTATATTTCATATTTAAAAAACACACAATAACAATAACCCAATATTTATTAAACACAATAACCCTAAAACCTCTTTCGTCCAACTGAAAAGGGGTTTTTAAGAATCGTCGTCATAATCGTCTTCAAACATCAACAGCGATAAAACCTCAATTTAAAAGTAAAAAATATTCAACAAAGTCCTTTTGAAGGCCCGTCTTTTAATTTTTTTTTGGATTTTATAAATCGTATTGTTTGCCTAACCAGGGTTGTCAACAAAGATATTGTGTAGTACAGTTGTTGACAGTAGTTGAAACAACTATTTTTTGTCATTTTCAGTGTTGTTTCAAACAGTCAGAATACAAAATAAATTGTGGGTTTTTTTTGGACGAAACAGGTTTTAGGGTCATTGTGTTTAAATGGTGATATTCTTTGAACACAATGAGCAATTTCAGTAGTTTTCTTAAGCTGAAAGTAGCTTATGAAATTGGCTTTTAAGTCATTATTATTTTTGATGCTTCTTATTTTTGTAAATGTGAAATATATTTGGGGGGGGGGGTTGGGTTCCGGTGTTTTTTTTTACTCACCCTGTTATAAGATGTATCCGGTCTGTGTTTAGATGGCTTTTGAAGTCTTTATGTCTCCTTACACAGTAATGACTCTGGCTCATTGTACGTGATATCACCCTAAGTGAAATGTGTTTTAAAAACGTAAAAAGACAGGAGTTATCAGTTTGGTATATAAGAAGTCGTCCGCAAAGCTTCTATATACTGTCAAGAATGCACATTATATGTATTTGACTAGTCCCATCACACCTTCGTGTTTGGCTTTTTAGATATAATTGTACAGTTTGCTAGCTGTGTTGTAGCCAACATTATTACCACGAAGAAATCCGGGATGTAATTTTCCCATAGATCCAATAGGAAGGATGTAATTTTGTCTTATTTACAAAGTTGTGATGCTTGATATTAAAAGTGGCGTTTTGAGGTGTCGAAAAAATCTCCAGAGTTATGTTATCAAGTTTAACTTTGAAAACCTAATCTAAATGATTAAAATATACTGCACTTTGCAAACATTTGAACAAAAAGGAATATCTCATATACAGGGTGGATAAAAAAAAAACCCAACGAAACCGAGATATTATTGCTAATTGGAACAGAAGAAGGGCACATGTGAATCAAAGGGAGATATCCTCTGTTAGGGTTGAATCTCCTCTTTAAAATGACACCCTGATCATGTCCTTACATTCCCTGTTGACTCAGCAGTGACCAGTTTTATGAAAGGGTCTACTTAGAGAAATGCGCCACTTTTCATGGTGCAGTCTCTCCCCCACCTGCCTTGATTGGCAACCAAAGCCTTTCACTCTGTGACAAATGACACCACAAAGACCACGATTGAAAAGTGGCGCAATTCTTTATATAGACCCTTTCATAAAATTGGTCACTGCTCAGTCGACCGTGAATGTAATGACATGATCAGGGTGTCATTTTAAACCCTAACCCTTTGATTCACATGTGCCCTACTTCTGTTAATATCTCTGTTTCTTTTTTTTTATCCACCCTGTATTTGTTATACATTTCAGAGGAATGTATATTTGGAAAAAAAATGTTTAAGACATTCATGTCATGGACACGTTCAAGTGTATTTTACCAAGGAAATGCATGCCCTGTCAAACATGGAAAGGCTAATTAAGCCCATGCATTAATGCGAATTCTGCAGTGTTTACCTGATCATCGTCCTGGCATTAGCATGTCTTTTTATTATTAATATTTTCAATTCGTGCCATCCATCAGCCTTTAATTTCCCCATCAGCCACTGAATTAATTATTATCAATTAAAGTAGAAAAGCATCAGTGCCTAATAGGGTTTTCTTGTGCCAGGTGGAGCTCTGTTTTGAAGCTATCAATTTCAGGTTTTTTTCTCAATGATGTCAAGCTTACCAGTAATAGTTAAGCTTTTTTTAATTTAATTTAACTGTGCAGTAAAAAGTCGGGTTTTTTTCCTTCATCGGTTCTGCCAAAAGCAGATCGTTTACAGGCGCGGATCCGGGTGGTGGGGGTGGAGGTAAAACCTTCCCCCTGACACACACAAAAAAGAAGGAATTATGACAATGATATTAATAAATGTTACCTCTGTCCGAGTGTCCGCAACAATCGGACACAGAGGCGAAGGGGGTATTTGCACAGTATTGTCCAACAGTATTGTCCTCCATTGAAGGGGGCCTCGCAGTGGCGTAAATCCCTGCCTGCGAGTTGGGGGATGGGGGAGTACAACAATCCTTTAATAGCACGGTCGTGGAAATTCGAAAGCGGGGGACGGGGAGGGTGGCGGGTGTTGGACACCACGGAAATCTGTGGGGTGAAAACGTGGGGAATATATCCGCCCCCTCGTGAGTGTATCACGGGCCCGGATTTGTCTACAGAAAAAAAAACATCAAATGAATGACTTCGGGGCACGAGTACTAGTGTTTGCGTCAGTTGCTATGGTAACCCCTCCGATAATTTATCGTGTGGACAGTTTGGTAGTTGCCATGGATCCCTCCCCCGGCGCTGTGCTGTCTTTTTTTCCGGATGAAAAACTAACAAGGGTTCCGGAAATCAGTGTCAGTCATGCTGACGAGTAATATGGCTGGTCGTTTTTTCCCCCGGTAAATACTGGCTCTGTAATTGCGGTTGTCGTGCGTTTAATTGCCCCTGTGACGTTGGCTCCTGTATTACAGCTGGTAAATCGCATGACGAACCTAATTACATGATCTTGTTGTTTGAGAAGATATTCAGGTCAGAGAAGCAGGCGGCGAATTTAGATTGAAAGTTATCGGAGGGTGCTCAGAGATCGCTAGAACTTTAGATTATTATATTTTTTATTTCAGAAACATTCGAGGAATATTGTTGAAAGGAAAGATTTTTTTTAACGAAATGCCTGCCCAATTTTCTCTAATCTCACAAATGTTCGATAAAAATTATATTATATGGGATGCAGGCATCACTATAAAGCAGTGTTGTATAGTCGAGTCACCAACGTCGAGTCCTAGTCCGAGTCTTGAGTCACAAGCCTTGAGTCCGAGTCCGCGTCCGAGTCTCGAGTCGAGTCACAAACCTCGAGTCCAAGTCCCGAGTCACTTGTTCTTAGTTGTTCACAAAACTAATACTTTTTTTTTAAATTATTTTTCAATCATCCATTCGGTCTTTTAAGTAAATCCCAGTGTTAGAGTTTACCTTGTGTGCAGTGTAAATGTTGTTTAGACCCAACAAGTGTTTTCTTTTAATTCCCATCCCTAAAAAAAATCCTCCTCCATCCCTTCCCTCCATGTTTTATCATCCAAACATTATTCAAACAAAATTCGATTTTCCACGGCGCCGTGTTTTGTCCATGGAGTAAAAAAAGCATGCTACGTTCGTCGCACAAATACGTAACGTTATGTTTTTCATTTGATGAAAATACGTGATTCGAGTTACGAGTCATCAAGCTCGAGTCCGAGTCATCATGATCGAGTCCGAGTCATTTTCCAATGTGACTCGACTGGAGTCCGAGTCACGAAAAATGTGACCGTGACGGGTCCGACTCGAGTCCGAGTCCTAGATTCGAGTCCTACAACCCTGCTTTAAAGAGAGTCTTCGGACGAAACACCCCTGCCTCCCACCACTCCCTCCTTCGTTTCCGGAAAATAGTTTAGCTGTTGGCAAAAGGAGGGTGAGAAAAAAAGGGCAGAAAGCTACAGGGAAGGAACGCAAAGTCAGGCTATCATTTCTATCACGAAGGCCCCCTTCAATGGCGAAAGTATTGTGCTAGCTAATGTTCAGATATTGTCACGGGGGAGGATGCTTTGTACAACTGCGTGAATAATGATTTCCCATTGAAGGGGGCCTCGTAAGTACGAGTGTGCGGTGATCACGCGTCCAGATTCGTCTGGATATGCATTTATCATGGCATTTATCCATATGCAGTCGTACCATGAACAGCGCCACCTAGTGTACGAGAGTGTCCAGTCTCCTCAACCCTCTAATTAAACTCTCATATCAGTTTCTCTCCTGATTGGCATATCTTAATTCATTGCCTTTTTAACCTTTAATATTGGTGTACTATTCCCAATTGCCTTGCCTTGTTAACTTCCCTCCAATGTTTGCTCATCTCTGACGAGATATATGTCATTGTCGTTTGTCAGTTTGTAATTTTGTCTTTTTTTCTAATCCTGTAGCTGTTTACCCAGGCACTTGAAAGCCCCGTGCAGCTCGTCTGGGAATTGACCATTATACTTAAATCAGTCGGATGTGGACGTTATAAACTGCCTTGTTTGCCCTTTCAAGGGGGAAAGCCGGATCCGGGTCTCAAATTGATGATGAGGAGCATGTTTGTTATTAAAACGCTACCGTGGTTGGCTGTGGTTTGCGCGTTTAGCTGTTTGTCTGCTGTGTGAGCACTGCCTGGTACCAAGTGTGTATCAGCAGATTCTAAACCCCCATTAGTTTGCTATTGAGCATGCAGAAGCATTTTGTATACAAAATTGACTTGTGCTGTTGTTTTGATGGACTCGGACCTAACAGTTTGGTGTGCTGGCCGGCCTACTGTATTACATTGTATACCCTTGATATCAAAGCTAATTTCATCATCGTGTTTCGGAGGAAAAAATATGGCGTCGCCGACCAATTCCACACAGCTGGGGGATCGGGAGCCTCCTTACAACCCATTACAGCTTGCCATACTTGTAACTCTCTTCACCATTATTGGGTTGTCTATGCTTGTGGGCTACCTCTGGGTGATTGTGACCGTGGCTCGCAATTCACACCTCCGCACCGTCTCCAACTCCTTCCTGGCGAGCCTCTCCGTGGCTGAGATTTTCACCGGAGTTTTGGGCCAACCCAGCATAATCGTTTTCGTAAACGTACAAACTTTCAGCCAGATTTCCTACTTCTTCTCGGTCTGGGTAGTATCTTTCTGTTTCGTGGGATATTTCTTGAATGCAGTTCTCATAGCGGCTGACAAGTGGTTCAAAATCTCCCATCCTTTTGTTTACGTCCGGATGATGACGCGGGCCAAGTGTGCCGTCTGCCTGGCCGTGGTTTGGGGGTTGGCCACGGTAGGCACTCTCCTTGGCGCGGTCGGTCAAACCTTCTTGTCCAACATTTCGTTGAAGAATTCAGACGCCGCCTATACCTCTTTGGTTTCGGGGACTTTGATCTACTTTTATGTGTTTATTTTACCTAGCATAGTCATCATCACGGTATTTAACTGCTTGATCGTGCGTATTGCGAGGCGTCAGGCACGGGCCATAGCGGCAGATCTACCGGTCCCTCCCCGGCAGTTGAATCCTGGTGATCCCCAAAACGCTCAGGTTGAGGTCAACCATCGCAAGAGCACCAAACAATTCTCCATCTTTCTGTTTACATTTGTGCTGGCCTGGATCCCCCTGGCCGTAATATTATACGTTATGAGCTTCAATGGTGCCCTGTCCATGATGTCACTCAATGTTGTATTCTTGGCCTTTTCGATGGTCGCAGTGGGACAGGCTGCATTTGGAACTTTTATTCTGACGATCCTACAGCCCGAGTTCAGACAGATACTGAAGCTGAACCTGCGATATGTGGGGAAGAAACTGCGTTGTTTCCCCCGCGGGAGCCAATAACTTTGGCGGGGAGAGTAGTAGGGGAGGGGGTTAGTCTCGCGGGGTGGGCATCTGAGAACCAATTTTAAATTCATCAGTAATTCTGACACTGCGTCAAATAGAACAATATTCTGTAAGACTGTAAATTGTTGAAGAGCAGTCGTACGACGGCTGAGCTGATAACGTTAATTATATCAAGTCTGTGTACCCTAAGGTTAAAGTCTGTTTCCGAGGCGAACTTTTTGGACAGTCTTAAACTTTGAATTGTACAATCTATGTGAAAACCTGGGTTTTTTTTGTCTGAGGATCATTATGATGACTGGATCGTATTGAGGAAAGCGCAGCTGGAATGTCAAAGGAATTTCGACGTAATCGTATTCGAGAGACAGAAACAGAGCACATGGACATGCTATTTCTTTTTTACTGTTTCTTATCATGACTCTTCATGTTGTGGATGTGTTTAACTCCAGGAAAGTTTGCCAGGTAAGTCTCTATAACGGTGTAAATAAAAATTCAACTATTCACAAGGTGAAAATTCAATTAAAAAATTCACTTCACAAAAAAATATATGCCTCTGCTATTCGCCCATGTGAATGTGCCTCTGCCATTCGCCCATCACTGTCTTCTCAAAGGGCGCTGATGAGATTTTCACGAAATGTGGTAAGCACACAGTATTGCGTCAACATACTGCCACGATCAAAGCGCATGATCCATAGTCACCCGCGCAGTTAAGCAATTTTTTTTATGCAACCAAACAAAGTCATTAATTTACCGTAACACGCGATTGGTATTTAAGTATTTTAATCATGTGATATGAGACAACTACACTGTAAAATGGTGCTTAGAATTTAAACACATTTCTAAAGACTTATTCTGTACCCACTTTTTCCACACGTTTAGCATCATGACATGTTTAGATGTCCTTTTTCTGTGACACGCATTATCCGTTTGACATGTTCAATGAATAATATGTTTAGCATTTAAACACCTTCTTAAGCGCATTTAGATATACAATCCTAAGCACAATGTCCAAAACGTAAACACGTTTAGTTTCACAACATTAAAAAGTGGTAAACGTTTAGAATTGAAACACATTCCTAAACGTTTTAAACTCTAAACACGTTCTGATGTGTTTAAATGCTAAACACTGTTTTTACAGTGTAGTCGAGTGATACAGGGTGCTTTCGATTAGCTTCCACGTGCAATGTCATGCGGCCAATCGAACCCTGCGGTGTATTTGCCTTGCAAAATTAAGGTCAAACGTTGTTGCGAGGCGGAACTTTAAAATGGCATACTGTCATCGATCTGCTCTTCTGGTAAATTTTTGTTGTCACATTGTAACCAGATCAATTGCTGAAATTCGGAAGATTTACTCTGAATTATCAACAAGTGCGAGTGCACAATAAGCTCTGGCTAGTGACGTTGCAAGAAGTCTTGCATTAAGGTCTTGCATGAAATCGATCATAATTATCCCTGCCAGAGCTTAAAAATGCGACGCCAAAAAACAATGCGACGCCGATGGCACATTATTATTGTGGGACATCATACTTTGGTCAATTGTCGTGACAGACAAACCGACCGACCACCAAGTGACATGTAGAATTTCGTAAAAATATGTATAGCCAATTAAACACCGTTAATAATTGGCAATATTTGTGTCATAAATATCACCATTGTACCCAATCTGTATTCAAGTTCCCGCCATCTTTATTCTAACCAGCCGCAAGATCGTCCGGTTACGTCATTATTACACCCAGCCAGCCACCAGAGACCCACGAGCTGGGGCAGTGGTGGTTGGATCACGTGATGGCTATTATCGAACGCTCTCATGTAAGTTTCATCACACGTGTAAGCTAATCGAACGCACCCTGGCTATATCATTATGGTTTAAATTTTACTGGACAATCGAAGCGCTGATGTGGCGTGGTGGATTTCGATTATCCGTTTCGGACTGTGTGAATAACATGGGTTTGAAATTGAATCTTGGTAAGGTCATATTTGTTTTGCATTTTTTGCTCCATAGTGATTTGTCTTCTTTAATAGTGTTTGATCAATTAAATCAATGAAAAAATGTCACCTTTTTCGCACTAATGGCACTTGAGGATTTTTTAAAGGGGAGTAAAAATCCGAGAACCATACCTTAACAACTGACGCATGCGCATAATGGTCAGTGAGTATATACTTGGTTGTAGAAAAAAGTAAGTGTCGCCGGCAAAGCACGCTGGTCAAAAGTTAAACCAAAACTCATCCAATCACCATGAAATGAGCTGTCATCAGTGGCACTGGTTCGGGTGCGGGCGTACCGTGTACGACGAGGGTACGAGCGAATCTGTGCTTAAACTGCATGCGTTCGTTTAGCTCGCCCGGGTCGACACCGGAAGTACGTCACGCATATGCGTTGTTCATTCCCTATAGAAACGGACAATATATGGCGGCCGGACAGCGGAAATCTCAAGTGGACTTAAAAGTTGACTTTATTTGAAGTCTAAAGGTAATAATTTAACGAGTTCATTGCGACCTTTCAGGCTATAATTTCTGCCAATTTTTTTGAGTTTCGCAATTAACTAAAAAGCAGTAAATCTCAAATTAAGACCCAATCCGAAACGGGCGTTTTGTCAGTGGCTAAGGCCACGGCTAAGGGCGTCACGTGGGGATCGTAATGGCCCGCGGTCGATTAGCCCGGCTGTCGTTTACCCGGTACCCATGTCGACCCGGATGAGCTGAACGAACGCACCCGTTATCTGGTACAACACGCCCTCTGTTGGTGAAAATCAATGGTAAATAGATTATTAAAGATCCTTACTATTTTCGACTTTAATGTCGAAAAATAGTTTTTGTTTTCCATTGTTTTTTTTCCCTAGCAGTATAAAGGATATTCACTTTTGAATGAGACATCGAACGAAAAAAATCCACCAACGTTTAGTTATTGAATTATTTCTTCCCAAAATTTGAATTATTCGCTGCCAGGCAATAATTCAGATCTCTGATTCATTTTGTGCACATTTTCAGAGAGTTGCAGACGTAAAAAAAAAGATGGTTTTTTTACGTTAAAACAAAACTTACAACTTAAAAATCGTCAGAGAAAACAAATCCATATTTAGAAAAGCACGGGGTATTTATGCATCGTCAACCGAATCAATGTGAAATGCATTAACATAATTAATATTGCATGCAATGTTAATGTGCTTAAAGCAACAGCTGCACGGCTCGAGTATAGATTAAAGTTAAATGGTCCTCTCTGCTCTTGACGTCATCATATTGTACTTGCGTAATAATTTATGGAATGAATCTAAATATAGGCAAAACTAAAGTTTGTGCATCATACCTTGAAAAATAGGATTTTCGAAGCCGAAAGTTATGATTTGATTCCCAAATTGGGCAAGTTAATGTTAAGAGTGCATTTCATTTAGCTGACACTTATACTAGTTTTAAATTTGTCCAAATAATTATTACCTTTCGAAATATGGAACAAAAACACTATGTGAGACACACAGAGAGTACTACTGGAAGGCATACAGCCCAACTGATGGTGAAACATTAGAGGCACATATAGGATCATTTGCTTTTCATGCATTTAGTTGCTTCTAATATTACACCACTCAAAATCCAAACCTAATCTGATGCAGTTTCTGCTCAGAGGATATTACACTTTTAAGGAAAAAATGAAAAAAAAAAACCCACATTATTTCGTCAATACGTAACTCTTTATTTCCAACAATCATTGGAAATCACACGCATTTCTTAATTTCTTCTTCAAGCAATACTTTGGAATAAATGACGGGGAAATAAAGCGGACGATTAGTAAGCGGACGATCAGTTTGCAAACAATATTGAAATGCCGTGGAAACATCATTCTGCTAAAAGTATTTTTTCCTCTTTTCTTTATCAACAGGTGATTTTATATTAGAACAGCTGTTCTTGAAATGACGTTTCTGTTCCGTGAATTCTCAACGGCCTCACTTCACAGCAGCAAACTTTGCATTGGATCAATTCTGCCAAAAAATAACAAGAACTTATGTACAAAATCCGGATCGATATTGAATAATCCAGCTGCACTGATTTATCGACTGCAGTTTTTCTTTTGGCTGCGGCATTTATTTCCGTCGTGGCTTTTGAAAATGTTGGTCTCTGTAAAACGCTGTGAAATAGCAGTAAATTAGACTTTAGAAACCAAAGTTTATGTGCAATAATTCCACAAATCAAAGAATAACTACGAATTGAATCGACGATACCTGAAGGTTCGGCGTAAATTTGTTTGTCACCAAACTTTGATTTGCCGTGGATGCGTCCAGAATGGCTGTGTTAACAGTTTCGTCTGCTTTTCTAATTTGGGCGGGAATTCTGCTCGTTGAGGGAATTGCACCACTCCATAAGACTGCAGAAAAGGTCCCTGATAGTTACATCGTCAAACTCAAGGTAAAGCTGGGTTGGTTGTCTGTAAAGCTATAGCCATGTTTGTTGTTGATTTGTTTGTGTACGTTGTTTGTTTGGAGTCTGTCGTGATGTCTTCCTGTCATCATGTTTTCTACTTTTCAGTACTAATCTGTGTGTATATTGGTTAGAAGATTTAAGCGGAAAGAAGCAAATTCGCTCTGTCTTGTAGTATTTTGTTCTTATCTTGCAAGAAATCGAATGTAATATTTGTCAATCCCCTAATTTGTCTTTCGGTCGCACGTTCATGTTCAATCGAAACTCGACCCGAAAAAAACCCAATCGAGTGTATAAGACGGGTGTTCCAGTAGATGTTTGGTTGAATCTGCGATTTTTTGTTAAATAAAAATGCCCTTGATTGCAGACATTGTAATTAAATTTCAAAGTCATGAGTCGATTGTTTTTTGGTCAGCTTCATAACAGGAATCCATGTAAGTCATCTTTTTATCGTCGCTGTAGAAAACAGCATTATGCCTTAAATCCGAAATAATGGGGGTTTTTTTTGGAAGGTGGAGAGGATGGACTGGGCACTTTTAGGGGGGAGGTGAATTTTGTCCGTCCTTATATCTGTTTATTTGCCGCATTTGGCATGTTTTCCCCACAAATATTATACACTCGATTTTTAACCTTTATTTTTTTTGTAGGATAAATGCGACGTGGATGTGGTGGCCCAACAGCTAGAGGACCACGTGATCATGCGTCGATCGGGTGGCAGACTGACCCACCGATACCGGAGATCCATACGGGGATTCGGCGCTTATCTCCCCACCAAAGAAGCCGTCAACCTGGTGAGTGTCTGCGCTCGTTGTCGTGTTTCGTTAAATTGACGTATTTTTATATTGACGCATGGGCGTTGACGCT
This sequence comes from Patiria pectinifera, assembly GCA_029964075.1. Lineage (NCBI taxonomy): Eukaryota > Metazoa > Echinodermata > Asteroidea > Valvatida > Asterinidae > Patiria > Patiria pectinifera. The sequence continues at coordinate 7,181,771 of CM057130.1, read as the reverse complement.
GGAAAAATGATCCTGAAACTATTCCAGAAATGGGGATATCATTTAACACTATAGGTGGCGCTATTCAAGCAGAATCTTGAACCTACTTGTGTACATATAAATATATATTTACGCTATATATATTTTAAAATAACTTATGAGTGACTTGGATGTTTCCCTTGTTTTCATTAAACCACCAAGCACCATTAATTTTTACACAAATACTGCCAACAAATTTGTGGGGTCCAGCATTTTTGGATGATGCACTGCTGCAGACCCCCTGGTCAACTTGAGTAGTCCGGGTGATAGATCCTCCCCATCTCACTTGGGAATACGGGGTAGACTGAAATACTAAAAAAAACAATCGTGTGTCAGTGAATTCTGCTAAGTAGGGAATTCATGCTACGTGCATGTTCTCTGATTTTCTGAAATGACTGTGCTCAAGTTCTGAAGAAAAAAAACCTGCCAATCATTTCAAATTTTGATCGGCCTTTTATTAATTCGGACCCTCTTTGCAAGCCCACACCATGCCAGAATTAAGCGGTGATATTTATATATTTATTTTATAAAATGTTTTCAGTGTAACTTTCTAGGCCAGTAACGACCCAGGCGACCTTTCTGCACAAACCCTTGTTAGGCATGTACTCTAGTGTGACCCCGAACAGATCTTTCTTTGGGTGCGTTCGTTTAGGGTAGACACGGGACAGCCCCGTGCCGTCCGATTAGCTCTTAAGTCATACTCGGGGCTCACCCAGGTCGGCCACCACATACTCTGTTCGTGAGTAGAGTTAGTGGTGGAAATACGTCATACGCATGCGTTGTTCATTCCAAGAAACGGACATGCGGCCGTACAGACAAGTGGACTTAAACATTATAACTTTTGAAGTCTGAAGGGTAATAATTTATTGAGTTCATTACGACTTTTGAGGTAATAAGTCCATCCCAACTTTGTTGAAGTTTGCAACTAACTGAAAAGCATTCAACCTCAAAGTAAGACCCAATCCGAAACGGGTGTTTTGTCAGTGGCTACGGGCGTCACGTGAGGGTTGCATTGGCCCAGCCACGGTTGAGCGTTCCCGGCCCCCGGCTGTCGTGGCTGGAACCCGCCTGCCTTTACCCGAGTCGATCCGGGTGAGCTACTCGAACGCAAACCCGCGGTTGGCACTTTCTGCCACCCGCGGGTTGGCAAAGGTCGATGTTCCAAAAAGAAAGAAAGAATATATTTGAAACATACATGGGGTTGTTGAAAATAAACATCAAAAGCGGCACCGCTGCCTACCAAAGCCTCTTTCTTGACGATGAGGGTGTTAATATGCAACGAAGCATTGGTTTGGGTCAGGTAGGCCCACTATAAAAGAGGAAGGTGGAGGTCCCATGATTTGGGTCAGATGAGACCGCTAACAAAAGGGACCATAAAGATGGTCCATTGTTTGGTTATCCCGAGAAGTTTTGGTCAAATAAAGTGCCAACAACGGCATATTTTATACCCTTGTGGCAGCCCATACAAAACGGCGCTCAGTATTAACAAACAAAATAAAGATCTATAGCCCAGATTGTGCAACTAAAAATTATTCTTTTCAAGTCTACCCCAGGTATAGACCAATTGTCGGCAAGTTTGAAGTTTGTACGCCGTGAAGTCACTGGCACGATCAATCTTGTGCGGTCAGTAACTGTTGATTGTCAGTGATGACAAATACCACTAAAATTCAATCTTGTCACAGGGGCAAACTGTTATGCAGCTTCGTTGTACCGTAGTTTTCTAATATAATAAGCATGGGATTTGGGAACTTGAGTTATGCTTAAGAAAAATCGTTGTAACCATCATTGGTCAAACAGAATGTATATTACTGCGACTGCTTTTCGGTTGAATTTAGATGAGAACGGATTTTTCCTGACATTTTCCTCCGATTATACCCTCAACCAAACTTATACTGCTCCCAAAACCTTATAAACTTTAGCTGAGGATTTAATAAGCCACTTCACTTAAACAATCTCCTTTTGGAAACTATTTTTTTTAAAATTAAATGGTACAATTTCTTTGCCGGCTTTCGGAAAATAAGAACAACTGAAGATTCCCTTTAGCAATAAACTGCTCGGACTGATGTCACACCAGTGTCTGCAATCAACAGCTTTTATTTTAAGCCAACCGTTTTTTTTTCACGAGAAAAGAATCAAACTTCTTGAAATCATTGTGTATGGCGCCCTCAAGGTCCTGTTCTTTGAGTTCAAAACCCATCGCGCATTGAGGGGCATCTCTTGTCATTGTCCCGATGACATCAGCGACGTACTGTTATAAATCACTGTCCTTTCCAATACACATAGAACGTTTGAATCATCACTTTAATATAGCCTACAGTTCAAGGAAATGCCCTGTTGAGATTTAGGTCATAATCACATGCAATAATAATGTGACTACGCGGTGGGAGGATATACACATACGACATAGATTAGTATCATGTTTCCGGGTTAGGACGGTATGGCCTGATAGATCATCCGGCTAGCTTGGATAGCCGTATCGCAAGCTCGGTGTTAGTTATAATACTGAGCCCAAAGATCAAAATTCCTAACATATGAAACGTAATGAGTTGTTCCTCTCCAAAAAGCATCTTTAAATTATATACAAATGTACTTTCCAGGAGTGTGTCTTACTCAGTGTTTGGGGCATATAGTGTAAATTGTGTAGGATGATTTCACCTCGTTGTGTATTCTAAGGCAAGTCAAGAATAAATTTACGAACTTTAAGCATTCCACTTATTATTTTGGCCCCACTTACTAGTATCATATCTTATCAGTCAGCGGACGATCGGGGCGGTGCAACCCCCCCCCTTAAGATCCGCTTCTGCTACCCGCCCCTCCCCGGGTGGGTCAGGACTAATTTTTATTGACGGATCAAATCAGTATGTTCTGTTATTTAGAAGGATCAAAATTACACTAATGCATACATGTATGTTGTTGAAAACGTAAGGAAAATATCTCTGATTTTTATACAATTGTATTTAAGCTTATAGGTAGGCAAGCCATTTGAAAGCGAATCGAATAAAAGGGCTGAGTGTGTTCATGTATTGATGTAAACAAAACTGACTTTTCACCCTCGGTTTTTGTACCATTCAGTCACGCGTGATGTCATGATCCCACAGTACAGTGATCAACATTACTGCACAGCAAAATAATGCATGCATTATAAATGCGGCCGTTGCGTTCACAAGGCCGGCGTACTCATCTGCATTATTATCTGCATTATTGTCATGGTACTTCGATCGTCTTTGACCATGACCCTTACAATTGGGGCAACAATGAGGATGCTTGTACGCTGTATGAATTATCATTTGACCAGTGCTGGGCGGCAAGAAAAACAAACGACCAAAGCTTTGTAGCGTACGTTGTCAGTGTCAAAGGGAGAATCTAGTATGCTGTGACCATGGAGGTAGAATTGTGACACACACGCAGTCGAGTATCCATTTTCTTTGTGACTCAAAAGCTGTGACCGGTTTGTTTACGCGTAATAATTTCAAGGATCCGAAAATCCCGCGATGATTCTTGACTGGAATTGATCATTTCCCGTACTGAACAAAGAGATACGTCACTGACCACGGTCATAATAGGTGCGGGAAACTGCAGTGTGTTTTGACTAAGCTTCTGGAAGTTTCGAGTTGGTCGCGGGTTATATAAACGGGGCTGATTGGCACAATGCACTCGTGGAGCTTTTTGGATTGACGAGGCTTTTATTCTGTTCATGCAAGGAAGAAAGGTGCCCTCATTATCTGCCTGAAGCATTGAGAAACTACTCAATTGTGACTGGGGAAGTTAAGTAGACGTCCCTTTGGCACGGCTGGATTTGATTTTGAGTTCTGCGTTGTTACTGCACCACTTTTCTTTGTCGACTTGTGCAGACTTGAAAATAACGAACATGGCAAACTTCAAGAGGTGCATCGTCTTCACTTGGATTGCCTTCGCCGTGGCAGTGTCGATAACCTCAATCGTCGTGGCAGTGTTGATGCGATTTCAAGACTTGGACGGACACTCTTTCCTGCTCGGTTCGGGCGATCAGAAGCCTTTGCTGAGCGGCACTCTCTATGCTGAATCCTTCTCCCGCTACTACTGCCAAGAGCTAAATGTGACGGTAGCTGAGGGAAGCGCAGAGGGGGCCATGTTCAGCGCATACGCGCTACCCTCTGCCCCCGTACCCAGTGGGGTATCCGACAGGCAGGCGGTTAAACAGACGACGAGAGTGGGTTCCAACGGCGTCTCACCTCCCTTCGCTTTCCACCTGCACCGCGCCCCGAGCGCCGTAGCCTGGATGAAACTCCACGCGTGCAGTGCCACCACGACCCTCACCTTGTACCGCTGTCCCGACCAGTCTACTGCTCAGGCATGGGAGCAAAAAGGGATCAACCAAGGTTGCGAGGTAATCTGCCAGTATTCCGCGTGCGGGGCAGAGGTGGCCAACTACTGTTACTTCGTAGCCAACTCTGACGACAAAGTGGACGAGTTTGTCTTCGTGCTGGCTGCCTTGGCGGGACCTCCTTTAGATAACAAAGTTAACATAGATGGTGAGATTACCCGTTACCCGTACGACCTTCGGAAGCATTCGGCTGCTTGCCTGAACACCACCCGTTGCGAGCTGGCCGTAGATATGACCGGGACCGAAGCAGTGGTCTTGGAGATTCCACCCGAAGTCACTGCCAACTCCATCCTCCTGCAGACCAAGTGTCAGGCTCGCGTCGGCATCTACATCGCCTTCTTCTTTGGTTGCCCCCTGGCCGTGATCCTGATAGCATCCTTGCTCGTCTTTCTCCCTTGCTATCTCCTTCAGAAGACGCTCAAGAAGCAGAGTATCGAGCTCCATGTCAAGGGTTTTGGCCCCATGGCTGGCGTCCCACCTAGTCAACACGATGGAGTTGGACTTTTGGACAACGAACATCTCAATGAGAATTGTTGAACATTCAACTTCACCCTCCGTTCTCTGTTCCGTTTCGGTATTCGTATTTGGTAAAGTCAACTCTAATTATCTTTGGCAGAAAAAAAGTCCGTAAGAATATAAAAAAATCACCTAGATTGATGCCTGCCACTATTATTTGGAGTCACTTGAGGGCACCCAGCAGTGCATGCATTGCTCAGTTTGTACTTGTACATAATTATGTGTGTGTAATTTTACGTCTTTTATCTTCATCACCTCATTGCACTCTCACCACCGTCACCACATTATGACTAACATATTGTGGCGTAGCCAGGGGGGGGGGGCCCATGAAACCTTGTCGCCCCCAGTCGCCCCCACCACTGAGATTTTGAGTTTCTAAAACAAATTATCATTGATCTCCATTAACCCCCAGCGCCCCCCACTGAAAAACTCCTGGCTACGCCACCGCTAACATCACCATCTCCACCATCACCGTCATTACTAACCAATTACCAATTGGTATACCTTAGAGGATAACTTTCTAGTAAATGACCTCGCATGAGGGAAACACTGTACATATAGGAAACATTTTGAAAGTCATCCTATATGTTTAACTATCATTTCTAGGAGGTAGTTGCTATAATTTGGTGTCGAAAGTTGCTTACAAAGAATTCCTTATAGATCGAGAATAGTGTAATTGAAAAGTTTGGGTTTGGAACAGATTGTTAGAAATGGGCTTTGAGGGTTGCTTGTGCACAAGTCTATGCGATTGTCTCCCTAATGTATCATTGTTGGTAATAATCATTGAGATCATATCACCGTCATAATCACCCTGATTAACAACACTACCAACACCACCCCTTAACCATTATCATCACCATTATCATCACCATCCTAACAGTCTCCTCCATCACCATCACCACCTACACAATCACCATCATTATCAACATCATTGTCACCATATCACCAGCCTCACAATCATTATCTTCACCAACACCACCACCCTCACATTATTATACCCTCACCATATTCATTATCACCATCAGGTCACCACAATTATCCCCATCATTATCACCATCATAATCACCAACACCATCACCTCCCCAACAATCACCATTTTTACATTATCATGGCTATCTGCAGTCATACGATCCAAGTATCTTTTCACTTGTAGCTACATCATTGTTTGTCAAACCATGGAGATAGGACCCAAACTGGAACCCCAATCGTGATCAGCTTGACATTTATAATAATAATTTATTACGACTTAAACTTGCCATTTAAAATATTGCCATCGTCATTCTATAATCATGGTAATTATTGCCATCCATTAATCGTAATTCCTTGTGTAATATTCATCATCACTATTATCCTTCATAACTTAATACCCACATTTCACTCGTTTACCATGTTGCCATTACTGTTCGATCATCTTCATCATAACCCTATCCTTTCCTTTACCGTCGTTACATGTGCTTTCATGTTCATGACATCATCATCCCTAAGTAGATCTTCATTTAATTAACAAAAAAATGACATAAACAGAATCTCTATAAATGTAGTGTTAAACGACAACTTGAACGTTATACATTCACATGATACGAGCTGAATCATTTTATTATCAAATAATCTTACGCTGCGATGAACAATAATACACCATGACAATTTTTTTTAGTCAATGTAGTACACAGTTTAGTACAAAAAGTATGTAAAGTCAGTACATTGTAAAATAACGTTGCAGTATTTACCTTTAACATCCACATCTGTTTATGTAATTATTTCTATTTTGGTCGTTCCGGTTGATTGTCCTTTTTAATAACACGCATTGAATTCCGGTGTTTGTAAAAGTTCAATGTACAGCAGTGGACCTTGACTGCCAGTGCTTCTTTAGATTTTTTTTTAAATGCCGCGATTGTATAATTTCTATTTTTCCAAATTATTTCTTTGTACAGTTTCTTTTTTCAAAGGGAGTATTGTGTACAGGAATTTGCCTCCCCCAGTATTATTGAGTTATCAGTCAAAATTGTATATTTGTGTAAGTGCAGCAATTCAAAAGAGTAAAGAATAGAAGTTCTGGATGTAATAAAATTATTGGTGAAACTATTCAATGAGAAGTTCTTTTCCTTTTAAACAAACTAATTTGTTATTGTGGGTCGTCTTTTGTGTTCATTAAAAAAAAGATCCACTGCGCACTGCACCTCAACATTGTATCGGTTGCTTGCGCTATATACATTTATAAGGCAAAAATCAAAGTGCGCCACCTTATCCCTCTGTATGTTAGAGGACATCAAAATATACTTACATTGAGTAAATAATTTTGATTTGAGCCTTCAAATGCACAGTTTGTTGTATTTACATGCAAACACAAAGAAGGTGTTGGAAATTCAAGGCAAAAGCTCTGATATTTATCACGAAATTATAGGTTTCCCGTTAATTACACGTTGCCCAAACCTTAGCCTTGACCAAGGCTATCAGCTTGTTGCCATACGAGCTTGTTCCTGCTACCGCACACCGCGCGCGCCGCCTCGACTTACTGTACGGCTGTTTGCGGAAGTGTGTGTGTGGCGTACGTACATGCACACAAAGCACACGCAAGGGTCGTTGGGGCTAACGGTATAGTACAACTTGTGATTGTGTCGCGGCGCGCGCGGTGTGCGGTAGCAGGAACAAGCTCGTATGGCAACAAGCTGATAGCCTTGGTCAAGGCTACCCAAACCTCTTTATTGGCCTTTCATAAATCCAATAACAAACTGACCGGTTTGTAATTTGAAAATGTCGAGTCTACTCGTGCACAAGGAAGAAAATGCATGCAACAAAAAAAGACCAAATACCAAAATTTGACAGCGATCGAAATAATTATTATATAAATGTGCATGGCAATGGTTCATTGCAGCAGTATTCGACGTTGGTTAATGGAGTTTTATTCACCATTTTGTCCGAGTGTCTATTATTTTATTTTAGTCCCCAACCCTCGAAAGAAGGTCTCTTCATCTGGGGATGCTGGAGATTGGATGTTTCCATCTTCGGGGTAAGAAGGGGGCGGCGGCCGCTCGTGGTTGGGTCTCAGGAAGTCTGAGCGTTCAAGCTCATTTTGTCGTCGGCCCAGAGATCTGTACTCGCGTGTACGATCGGCCTGATCTGTGGCTTTGATGACGCTGGCCTGTGTCTTTCTCAAGCACAGCGCACATCCACCGAGAACCAGTACGATAGCCAGTGGCAGTCCCACGAATATACAAATGTAAATCGGCACTCGCGAGATGCAGTTGCCTTCGAGATGAGTAGGGTTCATTTTAGTGTCGACAGGTATCTGGAGCACGATGTCAGATGAGGCCATAGGAACTGGGAGGATGCAGGACCCAGTGGCGTTGTCGCACGATGCTACCTTCTTGTCAAGCTGGTATGTCGAACCCCAGACATCAAAGTCTATCTGGACTGATTCTCCTCCTGTGCCGTGCCCAGAGGTGCGATACACCACAAGGATGACGGGCTCCAGTGTCTGACTGTTGGGTATTTGCTTAACCAGATATGAGCAGTCCATTTGACTGCCTCCGCACTTGGTAAAATTACAAGTCAAACCGTAGCTGCAGGCACCACTGTTCGGACCATCACTGATGAATCTTCTGGCGTCATCCTCATCTCTACAATTAATAACAGAGACGTCAGTTTGGTTACTACACGGGCTCACTTGTACATAACCCGCTGATGGCGATACATGATAGATAAAGTACTTGTTGAGGGCATATGCTCCCAAAGTCCCTCTTTCGTGAATGTACCGGTGGATTTGACCATTTGCCAAGCGTGCCTCTGCCGACAGCGCGATGATACTGAAGACTCCCCCGGGTTGAGGCCCATTAAGCCCCTTGCTTGTTGACACCTGTGGGCTGGTAGCCTGCACGCTGTACTCGCTACAAAACACCCCGCTGAATACGCTGCTTTTCTGCACGGAGACGGACCAGCTATCCCCGGCTCCGAGGGTGACCGAGGTTGCCTTGTTGTAGAGGTCGTAGCGGGTGACTAGACCAGCGATGGTAAAGACCGCAAGCAACACGACCAGTAAGACCATGCCAGCGATCCGGACGATGGGTTTATCCAGGGCGCCATCCCTCCGATCCTGCTCGTAATCACGGTCAGATAGGAGAGGTTGACTGGACGAAGATGAGGAATCCGACATGATGATGATGGTATAGGCCTACTTTCGAGTTATATCATAGATATTCTTATGATAGCTTCGGACGTTCAACATCACAAACTTTAGTGTTGAAAAAACTCACGTAGGCCTATAACACCCTTAACCAGACACTGTCTAGATTTCTCACCCCGACGAACTTTGCCCATCCTTTCACGTGACAGAGGTCACATGCTCATAAGTAATTCCTACTTTTCTTATCACATGACATGCGAGCGCCAATTTGTTTCTTTCAGATTAAAATAAACACCTGACAACTTGAACCTTATCCCAGGTGCCAGGTTCAAGCACTCGAAAATGTGTACAGAGACATATGCGTTTGCCAGAAAAAAGAAAAGAAAAAAAAGAACTCAATTGCTGACGCAAACTGATCGCAATCGCAGAATGTGCTGGTCGATTCAAGAAAACACACGTTGGAGAAGTGGTTTGGAGTACAATCACCGAGTACTTAGCCAACAAGAAATTGTGTTGCTTTATATACTTGAAATGGTTTATTGTAGGAACTCCAACAGACTTTAATTAATACTTTGCTTTTTCATAGAGTATAGGTCAATGCATTTTTTCTTCAAAAGGTAGACCGAAACCAGCAGAAGTTATTTTGAAGAACAACTATGAATAACTATCGACGGGATTTTCTCTGTATTTGTAAAATTGACTCATCTGAATCTTAACTCCTCATGTTAAATTACCATTCCACAGAGAAAAGAATGGTTAAACGATTATCCTGGCTACAAACTGTGATATGATAATACAGATAGAATAATGACAAGACTAGGCGATGTATTAGGTGGAGTTCTGTAGGTCATGCTCCACGCTCCATGTACAGTAATCAAGTAACCATGGGAGGTATAGGTCAAAGGTTATATGAATATGCATGGTCCATTACACAAACTCTACGTAATAAGACACCCTTATGGGTAGGGTGTACTGGCAAGGATTTCTCAGCTTCTCTATAATGCCCTGTTTATTTTTTCATTCACTTTCCAAAGCCTTTTCTAGATAATTATTTTAATATACAACAGTCGTAAATTAATGTACACAAACTATTTTAAACAACAGCCTTAAATCCATAGCCAATAGACTTTATTCACTAGTCGGCCATTTCAAATTGAAAGCGAGGTAAACTCGTCATTTTTGGAACTTGCGAGAAGAAATGAAAGCAATGAAATAAAAGGTCATTACAAATCATTACCAGTCTGCTCTGATTAATAATTTAAACTTTGTGATTAAACAGACCCTACTGTATATATATATATAAAAACAAATTAAAAGTGAGGCCCGGCATGCACTGCAATCATAAAAAAATAGTCTGGCACCATCCCATTCCATAGTTTACAATATATAAAATAGATACAGGGAACATGATCAAAAATGGCTTCCTTTTTGAGTGAGCCATTCATCTCGTGTCGTATTACAAAAACCTCATCTCTATCATCGCTGGAAATTCATTTTTCTTTTTAAACGACCATAAATTAAACCGCTGTTTAGTATCCATTCGTTTACTTTCATCGGGAATTTTCAATCCTGTTGCAACTTTCAATTGCAACATAATTAGTAACATCCTATCCTTACCCATGCGAAATTTGAAAATACTTTGTATTTTACAATATTTACCGTACGTGGGTGGATGTATAATAGAGTATGTCAAAATCAAGTGAAAACATTCCGAAAGGTAGTCTCATATTGAAAGATGTTATGTTCTTGAAAGTACATATGGTTGGTTGAACCTAAACTATGTGGATTTTCCAAAGTCAGGGCCTTGTTAAATGTGTCTTGAATTAGGTTAATGCTAGAACAAAACCATGGTTCAAACACTTAGCATACGGTCTGATCTGTACGTTGTGATGTGTATCAGGCTGTAAGCAATTACGGATGACATCATCAGTGGGGTGCTGTACTGCTGTGGTCCAATTGCGGTGTTCGGCACGTGTGCCGTGGTGCATGGGTTCGAATCCTGACCGTGGGAACATGGTGCTTGTGCTCTTGAACAAGGCACTTTACCATTATTGCTTCGACCTTCGGATTGGACGTAAAGTCGTAGGTCCCGTGTGTTTTGTAACGAACGTTAAAGAGCCCAGTATAACACTTATCGTCATTAGCCTTGCCCCGGTGTTTCTGGCAGTGGCTGCGATATGCGCCGCAGCACCTTAAACACCCTTATAAGGTGCTACATAACGGGTCTCGTATATTTCTCATAAAACTTCATTTACCTGTCTTTAATATGATAGACACGATAGACATAATTTCCAGCGCCTTGAATACCTAATTATTGGTAGATACGTGCGCTATATAAGACTCCGATATTATTATTAACAAAGAGGATAGACTATTGAGCCATTTTTGGTATGGGAGTAAGGTAAAAGGAACGAGGTTGTGCCACAACAGAATGCCACCCAGTTTATTGCCTTTCCTCGTACGGAGGAGGAGGATGGGAAGGTTGGTGTTGTTCAGTGTTTACTTGGATGTTACTCTCATCAATACGTGGGTTGTATGCTGGCAGGTTTGACCGACGACGTGAACTACTGTTTGTACGGTTAGGCTTAGTTTCTTTGCACAAGCAGTAAAACACGCTGCCGAAAAATACACCAGCAACGACGGGTATTGCCCCGAAAATGCAGACGTACATCAGTATTCTGGGGTTGCAGGTGCCTTGCAGGTGGATGGGGTTAACCGCGGCATCAAGCGGTACCTCATACAAGATGTCCAACGAGTCTATGGGAACAGGCAAGATGGCAGTGTTGGTGCCGTCTTGTGACGCTACCACATTGTCTAGTTTGTAGACGGGTCCGTGTATATCGAAATCGATCTCAACTCGCTCGTCGGCGGTACTGAATCCTGAGGTGTCCCGAGAGACGACGATTATGGCGCGACGCATGAGGTCTTTATCGTTCATTTCAGTGAGGTCTAATGAACATGGTTGATACTCGTGCATGCGACACTCAAAAGCGGAAAAGAAACATTGGGGGTAGCAGTTCACATTATAGCCATTTTGGATAAACGTTTTGGCATCTTGTTCCGTTTGACATAGTGAGATGGCCAGGTCTGTGTCGGTACTGCAAACAGTCACATCAATTCCACCCGAGTCAGTCACGTGATAGACAAAGTACTTAGGGTAGGCGTAATTCCCTAACACCCCCCTCTCTTGCAAATGTCTCCAGACCGTATCCTTGGCTATCTGTGCCTTGCGAGACAGCGCGTAGACCTTGAATGCTTCCCCCTCTCCAGCCTCGCCAGAACCGAAAGAATTGCCCACACTGTTGGGATCAGTGGCTTGGACTGAGTACTCTGAGCAAAACACACCGCTGAAAACACCTCCTGCTTGGATGGTTACCGACAAGACGTCTCCGCTTCCCAGGGTAACAGACGCAGACTTGTACGCGTTGTAGCACACCATCGGGGATGCAATGAACAGAACGGCAACCGTAAGACTTAGTAACGTGGCACAGCAGCACAACATAGGTGCAGGTTTACTGGGTTCAGGAACCACATCGTTCCTGTCGTGACGTTCAACGTCACTGTGCTCGGCCAAAAGCGGTCGATATGTCGCGTCTGACATTATTTGGTTTTCATGGAACACAGAGTTTCTTATTAGTGTCTGAGCTGTGTAGCAAAGTGGACGCCAGAACCCACAGCATCACCTTAGTTCATCCAAAAGGAATCAAAAGGTAATAGCAGTAAATGCTTTACAGCAAAGATAAGGTCTGCTGAAAAAGTCGTTTTCATAACACTCATTGCATCACGTGCAAATACGTCAGCTCTAACACCCACGATATCACTATGGTGGACTTTGAGCCTGTATTCATCAAATGACTGTTGATAGCCAGATAATTGCGGAAATGCAAACAAGACTGAATCGAATCGAAAGCACAACTTCAGCAACTTAAAAAAAAAAAATAACACAAGTTGAAAAGTTAACCGTTTTTAAGATTCGACATTGCAGCACAATTCGGAGAGGCTACGAAAATTCTTGTGAATCTGACGCTGAAGGCTGAATGTTGTGATGCATTTACGTACTAGCTAGGATTTTTTTATATTAGTTTTGGAGTCGCGCTTTGAGTTGAGCTTTGCAATAATGGCTTTGCAACTTGTTCTTTAATTTATGATATAGGTGTTGAATCACGAAGCAGTGGAATATGTGCAGGAGAATGGTATCGTCCGTGTGACGTCACTAGATGAGGCACAACTGACGTCATCGAGCGCATCACGGGAGACGTCTTCGAATATACCATGGAACTTGGACCGGATTGACCAGGCTGAGTTACCGTTAGATGGACGATATAACCCAGCAAGTACGGGCCAGTGAACCAATAAGTGGGCTCTTAGCCAAATTGGATTTTGCCTTTATTTTGTACCGTATTACGTGTATAGGCCTATAGGTCGTTGATTTAAAAACTGAATTGGAAGCTTTGGTAGGGTGTTCCTTTTAACGTATTTGTTGTGTGTTAAAAAGGGTGTTTATGCAATCCCTGCTATTAAGGCCTACACACAACATTGGATGCTTATATACTCAGGCTAAGCCCACATCTCATCCTTTGAAATCATTCGTTTATCATAAAACTATCACCGACTCTCGCAACCAATTATTTGAACTAGAGGCTCCGATACTTCGATAAGTGATAATTCTTTCCTTTTTGTTTTAAAGAATGTCATTGCTACTTTATATTTGCATGGACTTAAATGCTTTATCCTTTGCCCTTATGAATATGCAGATGACGGCAATGATGTAATGGTATACGTCTTAGACACCGGCATCCTGCCGACACACGCAGAGTTTGGCCAGCGGGCCAGTGCTTGTTTCGATGCCTTGGGCGGCACTGTAAGGATTTTATTGAATCTTTCAAGAGAATTCTTCACGATTTTCTCTCGGCGATACATTACCTCAATCCACGCATGCAAACTTATAGACGTTGAAACGGAATTGAGGAAATTTCTTGTTCTAGTTCTGCCGATTTAAGTTCACAACTTCAAAACAAATTTTGGAATAGGCCTAGGCTACACTATGTTTTATAGTAATTTCTATTTTATTACCTCCGCCAAGGAGGTTATGTTTTCATCGGATTTTGTAGGTTGGCTGGTTGGTTTCTCTGTTAACAAGATAACTCAAAAAAGTTATAAAAGGATTTGCATGAAAAATTATTTAGGGTGGTCCTTGGAACAAGTACAAATCGATTAGATTTTGGAAGTGTCTAGATCCAAGTCTAGATCCAGGATTTGTTTACAGGATTCTTCACCATTTATGCCAGTATTTCTTTTTGGCTGTACTAACAATATGGCGGGGAATATTTATTGTAGCCTTGGCGGAGGTTTGCGCTCTCTGAGTGTTTTCTTGTTTTATATAGTTTCGTGGAATACTTTTTCCATTTTCTTTTTGATAACATGAAAATGATCAGATTGCAAAGACTTGTTTCCATTAATCTCTTGCGTTTGTGCAAGGGTCAAAAGTAAACATCAGCAAATTGCCTTTCATGACACCCCCCTTCAAAATAATTTTGCTTTGTTTATGTACCCAGCTATTTTACAATCAAGTGGTTATAGTTTAGCCCACGGATAGGAAAGAGCACCTGCCTACCGCCCGCTTGAGGAATTTCAAATCAACACTGAAACCGAGGTCCTCAGTGCTCTTTGTGATGTCGTGTGGATTAAAATGAAGACAAGGTCTCATATGTCATACCGAGGCTTGCCCTGAGAGCCTCGGTTTGGATGCTGATTTGAAATTCCTCTATCTGTGAGGGCACCGGTTACCTGTATTTTGACCTCCCATTTGATATATATGTTTTGTTTCAGGGCATTGACTGCACGGGTCATGGGACTTACGTAGCTGGTATTGTAGCAGGAGAGACGTACGGTATGGCTAGCAAGGTTCGAGTGTGTGGTGTTCGAGTAGTCGGTGCTAATTGTGATACGGAGGGGACGGTGGCTGATGTAGTTGCTGGTTTGTATATTGACAAGGCCATCTTGGAATTAGTGGCGAACTGAGCGGAGGCTGCACGGTGTATATCGAGTGACGAAGTCTCGAGGCTTTTTTTGCATATCGATTTATCTCGGTCGTTAATCAAATTCTTCAATTTGCGCCTGGGATTTGCTCCGTCAGTCAAATACCGGAATCGAGTGAAGATGCCATCGTCAAGAGGCTACTCCCTCCTCGTTTACAGTCTACCCTTGTCATGCGCCAGGGACTATCTGTGACGTTGTGACTGATCTATGTCACGTCCTTGGTCCCCTTCCCGTCCTCGTTCCGTCCCGCCACTAGCTATCGTCAAGCAAATCCCCAATTGCCAATGCCGATTTTCAAAACTAAAGTTCTTATTCAGGGGCTTACTCAGCGTTTGGGCTTGCATATTTGGTCATTAGTATTTGCCCATAAAATCGCAGCGCTATCGAGTTTTTTTATGGACTCCGACAAAGTTGTTGCCGAGAACAATATAATTACCTTCATGAGTTTGGTACGCAGCTGATCACGTAACGTGGCTCTTCACCAACAAATCATTGCCACGCAAAGACAAAGCAAATCACTTGACAGTGATATTTTTTTTTAATTCATCAAACTAATTACATGTTCACTGTAAATTCCCTTTTCTTCACACCATCTAGGTATAGACTGGGTAGGTCACCACGCCTCTACGCCAGCTGTTGTCACTCTGTCGCTCAACATGTACGGCGAGCACATCCCACTAGGCCACGCCTTGGATGGCTTGATAGAGATGACGGGCGTCACGGTGGTTGTCGCGGCCGGTAACATGGACGATGATGCCTGCAACTGCAGTCCGTCCGGTAACGAACAGGTCCGTTACTGTTTTGTCTAGATGCATTTGCTTGTCAAATAGCGCCCTCTATGGGGTATGCGCGGGTAGAATATGGTCTACGTTTCTTTACGTTATTTTGCATGCATATTTTATGGATACTCTTCTATCGTGCACGCGTGCGGCACATCTATATATATAAGAGAGAGTTTAACTCGGCCTCCCAGACGATGTTTGCTCATGAAAGGTTCCGAGACCGCGGGATCCCGCTCCCGGAGGGTGTCTTCCGCCGGGTCGGACACTTCGGGTCGTCCTGATTTTCCCGTACGGACCGGCGATCCGTTTCGTCGATTTTTCGTGACTGCGTTTTGCGCAGGAATTTGCCGTCGTGTGCGCTTTCACGTTGACTGCCTGTCCGCCCCCTGTGCTGGCTTTTTCTGCGTGTCTATAGACTGTGCGAGGTCAGCGGCTTCGACGTAGGGGTTGTGTTTACGTGTTCTACTTAGCTGTTTTGCAAAAGAGTTCACCAAACGAGGTTGGGTCGACGGTGCTCGCTATTTGCAGCACAAGCATGTGACGTGATATAGTGCTCTGTTGCTTCCATCATATCGTATGAAGCCCGGGAAGGGACAGGGTGGATTTTTTTTTGGAATTTCCTAATTCGTTCGCACGAATTACTAATTCGTTCGCACGAATTGCTAATCCCGGGCTTCATAATATCACGATCTTAAAACGCAGTTACAAAAAAAATCGACGAAAAAGTGTCCGACCCAGCGGACACCCTCCACATTTTTCCATGGACGTGAAGCCGCGGTCTCGGATCCTTTCAGGAGCAAACATTTCTCGGAGGCCGAGTAAAATTTGCCCTTATATAGATGGTTGAACCAACTTGAATAAAAGTTGAATCGACTTTTTCCTCGCAGACGGTCTCGCAAATTGTAAGAAGTTCAAGTTTACGTTTTTTGAAGATCGAGTCCAATACTGAAACCTAATTATGCCCTTCCTCCATGATTCTGACCGTTTGTAATTTTATGGTAACACTCAACATTTTCATTTCAAATGACACCTTCACGTTTTATTGCATTATGATTTATTGTCAAAACTGTACAATCAGCCTTCGCCTGTGTACTACAGTAACCTTTTCACTACGTTTTCAAAATGCGACTGCCTCACAAAATACCAATTTAACAGACCAACGGGAACATAAACAGACAGTTGCCATGGTACATAATTATCATGTGCGTAAATCGACAGGGGACAGGAAGACCCCCCCCCTCCGCACATTTTGAAGCGGGGACATTGTTTGGTCCCCCCCCCCCACTTTTTCTTCCCCGAATAAAAATTAAAGCCTACAATAATGATTCTATTGCTCAGATTACATGTAGCTGATTCAATTACTCCAAACTCCAAAATTTAAAACATGATCTTTTGCTCAAATTGGTTTAGTGGTCAGAAATTGCCTCAGATCCCACCACAGAAATTGCTTTTCTATAACTGCATGTCTCCCCAACTATATCCCCCATTTACATTTAACTCCCCACATTTTCATCCCCAACACTACGCACTACCCGATCTATGATCGGGTAAATCAGCTTGTGTAAGTATATATGTGACCGCAGTTACCACACATTATACTGGGACACAGGCGGCAGTCTTTTTGAAGTCTTGACTAAACGTTTAAACGCTACGGGAAAATTTTGCTAATATCAAATTTTTGATGGTTTTGAAATCGGTAAGTTTTATTTCTTCTTTTTGTTTGTAAAGACTATTCGTAATGTAATACTCAGCAGGCTTATAAGTTATACAACATTTTTCAAAGGAATTCAGGACGGAGAAATTTTCTGGGCCGGTTGAGTTGCTCAGCCGTGGGGGACTCACCTGCTCAGCGGGGGATGGGAGTGGGCCTAACATGCATTAGTGCTGTTTTTCCCACCAACTAAGCCGCTGTTTCCCCTGTTCCCTTAGGCCATCAGCCTCGCTCCAAAATTTTGGCAACCGGTATCAAATGAAGGGAATAATTGTCATAGCGATTTTTGGCAAGGTATATACTTCTGACCCATGGTAACATATTTAAATGAGATCTGAAGTTTGCACAATTGTTAGTCAACTGAATTGAGTGCAAGGGAGATTATAATGATTTATTGCCTGTAATGCATTGCCTAGGCTATAATCAGGCAGTGAATCGGGGCTTCCGGAGTTAAGCTCTGGCAGTCACTTTCCTATCACACCATATAAATCAAGCTCATGGAATAATATTATGGACAGCTGTTGGCGATCTGGTGTAATTCACCTCAAAAGTGAAGCCAATCACATCCGCGCGCGCGAGCTCGATTTACACCATAAACAAACCCACACACCCACACCCCCACACACCCCTTCCAAAATTTGTATCCTTGTGGAGACATTTCTTTGTTCCCGTGTAGTAAAGTGTTCGACCACAAATTCGTAGCCTTGTGGAGACTCACACACAATAGTGAACAAAACATTGTAAAGGTCTTCACAGGGCAATTTCTATAGATGAATAGGTCTCCACAAGGTTTTCACGAAATAGATATATGGGTTTTACTCAAAAACTAGGAATTTCCAAGGTGGGTTGATACGTCGCAAATGGAAGAGTTTTAGAAAAGGGATATTAATTCCAAATTTCAGCCAAGGAAACTCATTCTGGTTAAAATAAGAGCGTTTTGAAAATTCACTTTCAAAATTGAACACACACACAAACGGGATGATAATGAAGAAAATACGAATTGAACTAAAATTACCAATTATATTACATGGTAAAAGAAAGAAAATACCAGGAGAGGAGCAAAACGAAAAGGATATTATTAATGATGATGGAAGCAAAAAACAAAATGAAACGACAATAACATCAACCAAAATGGGGTGGGGTGGGGGTAGGGGCTGCTTGGGGCAGGCTGTCCCCTAATTAAATTCAATTTATTTTATTTTCTTATAGAATATGTATGTTTTAATAGCAAACATGTTCAATTTTTTTCACCCGGGGGCTGTCATCAGCACCTTCTAATTTTGGGGTTCATTTTCAACTAATGTAACATATAGATTTGGCTGTAGTCTTTGGTTTGTTTGACTATACTCTATATGTTAGGATAGGGTAGCTGTGGCTAAGAGCAGGATGAACAGATGACTACGAGGACTATACAAAGACACACTGGTGATGACTAGGAGTTCAGCTATATGGAAAACTGGTTTATTTTCAAGAACTCAATATTCTACCGGTATTGTGTATGTACAAAACTATAACCTCAGACCATACGGCTGCATCGGCTTATGGGTATGGCTGGGTACTAGAATACGGAAGTTGGAGACAGAAGACAGAGGTTCTGAAGAGTTTACTGAAGTGGGAAAACGTGGACATTTTATACAGTTTCAGAGGGACCACTTGGAGTGAAAATAGGAGATGATGTCATATAAGGAAAACATAACTTATATGACATCATTTATGTACACTAACATCAACAGTGACTTTAAATTCTATATTTGATAGAAAAAATTAGTCACGGTTATTAAAATTAAAAAATAAACATTGTAAATTTTGCTCTTAATGGCTTTAAATACTCATGACGTAGGAAATCGTAGAGCTTCCAGTGCCCTCAACCCCGCCCGCAAGGGATTTCGCGCGTCAGTCTCGTTATGTGTGCAACGCGCACAAAGTTTTTGTGCCCCCCCCCCTTTTGAAAATCCTGGATCCGCCCCTGTGTGTGCATGGGTTGGTTATCCTTTACGACTGCAGGACTTGGGGCAATGGGGTGTGTGCGATAACAATGGGCCGGAGGACCTGGGCACTAGTCCTCGGGAGAATTTCGCCGTGTACAAACCTTATGGGATCCGTACTAGAAAAAGTTAAAGGACAAACAAAAAGGGGAAAAAGAAGGAAAGGGGCAGGTCCTCATGAGTATAGTAAAATGAGTGGATGTGAGTTTGTTTCTACATTTAATAGGGGACGTTGATCAATAGAGGACAAGAGGGTCCCCAACTCCCGAGAGGTCCCCAATTTGGATTCGTGTACAAAACCGTATGGGAGGTCTTCCTAAAAAGTTAAGGTACAAACAAAAGAGGGACAATAGGGAGTCCCCAATTACAGGTAAATACACACTTCTGTGTGTGTGCTGGGGGGGGGGGGTAACACTTTGCCTTTTGAACGTCGTGTGTTTTGCTGAGGTGGTCATAGGGGACTGTATACAGACTCTGAAGCAAAATGGATTTTGTGTAACATGTAGGCCTATTTTTCAAATCCGTTTTTTTTTTTTTAATAACGATAGGTCATCACTGTAGGAGCAACGAGCATGGAAGACACGAGGTGGCCATCATCCAACTGGGGGCCCTGTGTAGATATATTTGCGCCTGGAGTCGAGGTTAAGAGTGCTACCCGCACGGGACCTCACGATACCATGATTCTGAGCGGCACGTCCGTGGCATGTCCGCACGTCGTAGGTACATATATAGCTAGGGGTAAAGAAGTGAGAACAGAGACTGCATCACTGGGGGAGGGGGAGGGTATAGGGCCTCATTGTCTGGAGAGGGCATCTAATGGCTTTCAAACAATAAACAGCTGTTTCTTTGTCTTGTCCCCAAATCCTTCAGGTCTGTAAGAGGTAGGCGAAATGGGCAATAGCGGAGGATACCCAAGGCTCTTTAAGTTACGCCATTGTAGTCTTCTACAAAAAATTACTCAAAATAGCCTTCATTCTCATCTATCTATTTTTTTTATCTTCTTGTTTTACATTATGAATATTCAGGAGCTGCAGCGATCATATTGGCTGAGGACCCGTCCCTGACTCACGCCAGTGTCAAGGCCAAGATTCTGGCCGCTGGTACCCCAGACGTGCTGCTCTTCAACCAGGGTAACACGACGGAAACCATCGAAGCCACGGACAACCTGCTGATACGCGTTCAGACAGAGGGGGCGCCCTCTGAAGTCAAAGAGAACTGTGAAGAAAAGACCGAATTGAACATTGAAAAACCGATTCCAAAGATTGTTTTCCAGAACGTGGATCGCAGTCAAATTGAACCTTAACAGTAGAGAATGATCCTTTCATAATTAAATAATAAATTCAAATGCTTACTGTAATGGGGCGGTATAGACGCCTGTAGGTCTATATAGAATACAATTTTTTTCCACGTTCCTCCAATTAATTTTTTTATTGAACCATGTAAAATTTCATGAAGATTTCATGAAGAATCACAGAGGCGTTTTCAACAATGACACCCCCAAATATTTATGTCATGTTCGGTGATTTAAAAAAAAATATTTTCAGCAGCCTGACACTGTTCAGTTTAGGGGTTTTCTTTTCAAAATGTGAACCCAAATTTTGCTCACTGAAAACGTCTGTGAGAAAGGCTTACTGCCATGTACTCACTCATCAACGAATCACCGGCCAAAAACAATTTGAGCAAAATATAAAAAAAAAAAAGGTCTCTTAAAAAAAGGTCTCTGCCCGGAATCACACCGCAGTGTTGCTTATGGATTTTCATTAGCATAAAAAACGAAAAAAGACACAAAAATACCATTCAAAGTGGCAAAACGAAAAATTGTAAATGGTGCACAAAGAAGGTGCATTTTCAAGGATAACATTTAAACAATTAAATTGCATGAGCCCTTTTAACTTTCTAGAACAGCTGTAAAGCAGCTACTGCTGCAAGCAGTTGTGTGCCGAATCAGGCTTATTAAATTGTTAGCATTCTGGAAACCTGACTATTTTTCGAAGGAGCGATGACACCATGATGCGCCCCGCAGGCGCGGTTCTACAGGGGCTGTAGCCCCCCAAAATTTTGTCTAGCCCCCCAAAATAAATTCCGTAAAAAAAAAAAAAAAATTGCAAAAAGAAGGATTGTGATGTACATGCGAACGGTCTCCCCCTAAAGAAGAAATAGTCGTGGCAAGGGTGCATTAGTTAATAGAGTGTGAATGATTTTAGGATTTTATTGGCGCTCCCCATTGAAACTTGGGCATGGGCCCCCCCCCCCCCCCCTATTGATTTTCGGAGGCCTAAGTGTCTGGAAAAAATAACCGGTCAACATTTCAGCACGCCTCCCTGAAAAAATTCTGGATCCACTGTGCTAGCCCCCTCAAAATATTGGTTCTAGAACCGCGCCTGGCGCCCCGCCCCCAAATACACCGTGCTGAGTATATGTGACAAAAAAAAATTTACCTGGTACAAAATGTTTTATATCAAAATTATCTTCAACTTTATTGAACATTTTAAATTAATGTTAAACAGAAAATACGACACTGAGTATTATAGAACGTAATGTGTTTGTAGTGAAAGTGTAATTAAAAGTGTGATTTAGACACGCACCACTGTAGTTGTGTTGATGCAATATTATTGTAAAGAAACTCAGATACACTGTGTGTGACATAAAATGAGAACATGCTGTCGTCTTCTTTGTCACGGCTGAGCGGACACCCAAATTTGCATAAAATGATTTTTTGATCTAAATTTATTCCATGATCACTGTAAAGCAAAGCTATCTCCATTCTTGGGAAATGAAAAGGGAATCAAACGAGCTAGATACATGCGTTATGATTCCTCTCATTGTTTGGAATTCAGCGCCGCCATCGGATATGAGACCTGCTTCCATAAGGAATTTACCAAAACCTTAAAAAACAATGTTTTCCCCAACTTTGTCCGGGTTTGCGGGATCAGGAGCAGGCCTGGCACATTTTTTTTAATCCAGCAAGTATGGTGGGTTTGGAATGAAATGTATTGTGTTAGTGAAGCCATTTGTCTGCAGGATGCAGCTTACAAAATGACAGATTGAATTCACAACACTTCCTTGTGACCCGGACACGTGATCACTGTACCTACCCCGTGCGTCACGGATGCGGACTATCTGGTAGCAGACCAGTATGAATAAACTTCCATAGACCCCAATGGTAAATGCTCCCAGTTTAAAAAATTCGGGAAAAATACTCACAACTCTCCAAGGTGTTCGAGACACACATCAAATTAAAGCTTATTTCATCATCTTTCATTTCCTTTTCAATTTTTGGGGGGTCAACTAATGACTTTTAGGAGAAATTTCCATCTGAAGATGATCACCCCTGAAAATAGTCCTGAAGCCCATCGCCATTTTGAAAAACGATGCCTACACTCCATTGCAAAATAGAGCGCTTTTAGGGTCCAAATTACATCCAAATTACACAGAACTGAAAGCTCCCAGTCCTGTGCACGGCTTCCACCCATATTTTTTACAAACCCTCAAGTTCATGGCCCACAGCATGCTCAAATACTGAAGATTTTTGAGGGCCTGCAAATCGTGATTTGGCCGGCGTAGGCAATTTCGGACCGATTTACTGGTCTGCACCCCGGCCCAACGAACACAATGCTTTCGCCATTGAAGGGGGCCTTAGTGACAGAATTGTTAGCGTGCTCGGATTTGTCTGCGTACACATTTTAATCGTAATAGCGACGTAGGCTTATAGTTTATCTCGTCGCGGGATGATTTATTGCTAGAAGAAAAGACTATACTTCGTGTTATAATTCATTTCCTTGATCGCAAAAACACAAAGGAAATAAACAATCATTCAATTTGGGTCTAACAGACAAATGTGAAATGATAGACGTTTTCCCCGTGCTATCTTCGAGTTTCACCTCGAAAAAAAATATTCAATTGCTATTTCCCTAGCAATCGCAAAAGTTATTCACTTTGAATGAGACATCGAACAAAAAAAAATCAACCGACGTTTATTGAATTATTTCTTCACAAAATCGAATTATTGGCTAGCAGGCATGCAATAGTTGGGCTCTCGCAGTGCGGGTTTATTTTGTGCTCAAAATAAATGCCATTTTCAGAGGATTGCAGACGCCCAAAATCAGAATAAAGTAGTTTATTCGTTAGAACAAAACATACAAATTGGAAATTCGTTGAGAGAAAAAGACTACAGGGTAAACATCTTAAGAAAACGCCTTACGTAGGGCCTACTATTATAGGGTTGGGTATATATGCAAGTTGGAGAAAACTCGGGAGTTATTGGAGTTTTTGTAAACGTTGGGGGCGCTCCCTAGCTCGTCTGATCAAAATGGCAGCCCGCTGGATCTGGCGGAAGTCAGGACAACAACTGGAGATCCAATAAAAAATACAGCGTATTTCATAATCTAATCTAATTTTTTTTCGCGTTAATTGAACAGTCTTGAACTTCAATGTGTCTCCACCAATTTGCATCAGGTGGGTTACTCAGGCACTTAACCATTATTGCTTCGTCCTTCGGATGGGACGTTAAGCCGTAGGTCCCGTGTGTTGTTAGCTCTACTGAGTGGAGCGCTGAATTACGGGTACCCTAGTATGGAGGGGTACCCGTAATTCAGCGCTCCACTCAGTAGAGCTAGTGTGTTGTTAGCCCGACTGCGTCTGGCCTAGCCCCATAAATGTGGCCTATTTACTGGACTGCCTCCGTAAACATAGGCCACACATCCACATGTACAAAAACGTGTCGACTTTGCCAAATTTTGATTTTCACATTTAGGCTTAGTTTGAAGGGTTTTTTTGCTTTAGAAGCATACTCACCCTCTTTATAGGCTAATCAGAAAGTGCTGCCTTTTTCAGATGTATATTTTTTGTGAAATTTCATGTTGAAATTTTGATACGAAAACGTGTAAAAATGAATCTGGAAATTTCACGAAAAATATACATCTGAAAAAGGCAGCACTTTCTGATTAGCCTATAAAGAGGGTGAGTATGCTTCTAAAGCAAAAAAACCTTCAAACTAAGCCTAAATGTGAAAATCAAAATTTGGCAAAGTCGACACGTTTTTGTACATGTGGATGTGTGGCCTATGTTTATGGAGGCAGTCCAGTAAATAGGCCACATTTATGGGGCTACGTCTGGCCGTACAGTATACTATCGCAAGCTCCGTACTACAGAGCTTGCGATAGTAATGTACGGCCAGACGCAGTCGGGCTAGTGTGTTGTATACTATAAATCCACGTAAAAGAACCCAGAAGGCCTAAACACTTATTGCTAATAGAAGGGGTTTGCCCCGGTGTTTCTGGCCTCCTGTATAAACTCCCACGTGGAGTATTTAAGAGAAGAACCAACCAAGAACCAAGAATAAAATTGGTAGTGTGTGTGTTGGTCGTCATGTTTTCTCGGAACAAGTGGCTATCGTTTCGGCAGCGGTTGTTTAGCGCCCTCTACAATACTTTTTTGATACGCACGCAGGTATATTATTATTTGTTTCCCCACGTTTTAGCGAGCAGTGCGACAGCTCGGTCGAGAGAGGGTAGGATTTTGCACCGCGAGGTTGCGGGTTCGCATTTCAGTTTTGCACTCGAATTTTTTTCCTTTTCTAACCTGAGGCTTTGGAGGATTTTAAAAAAAAAAGGGAAATAAAGTCCGAATTTCATAACGTTCAAATTCACTTTTTTCCATCTAATTTTATATTTTCTTCTCATGTTTTTATAAAAGTTGCAGTCTACCGTAACGATAGAAAATGGGAAATGCGTTACGGCTGCCGTAACGATAGCCACTGCGTTGTCAGAATTCGTCGGTCGAGTTGTCTGACATTCACAGCAGCTGAGCAGCGCGGCGCAGCGATACCGCGGCCACACGGCGATCGTGAAGTGAAGGGCCCCTGTTTTGTTTGGATCAAATTAGAGTCAAAAATGTTTTTTATAGCTCAAAAATCACCATTACAATCAAAACAGACTTTACTCAATTCTAATGACGCCCTTTTTGCAATTTTGAACAGATTCTTGGGGTAGAAATCAAGCCCGGACCCAGTGCGGCGGCAGGGCATGCACACGGCGCACACAGACAGGGCAGGTGTCTGGGGTCCGCATCCATGCTCATCGCTATTAACATAAGTCTGCAAGAGTAATGACTTTGTTGTGCCCATTCTTGAAAATCACGCATTCTCGAAAATGAGCGCACATTCTTAAGAATGAGCGCCCATTCTTGAAAATGAGCGCTCATTCTTGAAAATGAGCGCTCATTCTTGAAAATGAGCGCTCATTCTTAAGATTGGGTGGGAATACCACGTGCACAATTTATGAATTTTGCCCAATCTTAACAAACATTGCACGACATAATTATGTTAAATGAATTGTATAGCGGTTAAAAGGGAAACAATTCATATAAAGAGGAAAGAAAATGTTCCATGCTTCTGTACTCGTATAACTACGATAATTTGAATCAAATTAAACCTGTTATTATTGCTTTTTCCTGCCTACTTATGGGAAGTTTTGTAATAACGGAGGACTGGGAACTAGTCTGGGAAGTGCTTTGTTTAGGCTAGACAAGTTACAAGTCCCTGCATGTATCATATGCGTGCCACGAAAAAAAAACGATGTCCAGAAGCTGCCAAAATTGCTCTTTTGACTAGATAGAATCCAGCTCTGCGACGTTATGGTGGGGTGTGAACAATAAATTGGTGGCAATTTAAATGGAAAATAGCATTAGCACTATCTGACTATGGGATGTCG
Organism: Patiria pectinifera; assembly: GCA_029964075.1. Lineage (NCBI taxonomy): Eukaryota > Metazoa > Echinodermata > Asteroidea > Valvatida > Asterinidae > Patiria > Patiria pectinifera. The sequence goes on along the minus strand of CM057130.1, from coordinate 7,155,527 downwards.
CAGTATTCATTCTCATTCTTCACATTCTTCATTCTTACGTCTCCCCCCCCCCCTCTTTTATTATCCCAAAAATCTGAATTCTTTCTTATTTATTCTTATTTTTTCCCCCGGTCCCCTCCCCCAATACGCGTATACTTTTCATATCCACTCTACTTTTCAGCGCCTTGCGTTGCAACAGTATAATTATTAAGAATCAGTGAACGAGGATTCAGCTAGACTTGCCAAGCGCAGCCGGTGCTCGGCATCGACAAGACCGTTATCTTGTCGCGCATTCTCAAGAATGTGCGCTCAATCTGGAAGAGTTATTTTTTGCCAAGATTGAGCAAGGATCCAGTTGCACATTCTCGAGAATGTGCCTGCCCATTTTCGAGAATGCGTGATTTTCAAGAATGGGCACAACAACTTCAACACCTCAATGTACATGTAATGTATATCTACACAGGCCTGTTGAGTGTTACTACTACTGCATTTATGATCCGGCAAAAAATCCCCGGTACTAAAGATCCCAGGCATGCGAGTCGACTTGTCTCAATGGGCGACTTGTCTCAACGGACGACTTGTCTTTCCATTTAACGCACATACGGTCGAGTTGTCTCAATGGTCAAATTGTCTCAACGGTCGAGTCGTCCCAAGTCGAGTTGTCTCAACGGTCGACTTGTCTGACCCCCAGAGTTACCTCTGCTGGCCACACGCTATGTTCCCCAAACTACTGAGGAGTTTGTCCGAAAACCCCCCCGCAAATTCTTGTGAAAAATTTTGCAACCTGACGCCACTTCAGCTGTTGTGTACAAAGTCTATGGAGAGTCAAGAAAAAAATTCCTAACAATTTAACAAAGTATTTTCTAACAAAATTGGAAATGTTTCTCAGTCCCAGATTCATGTCTTATTATCATTTTTGCAATAACTGACCTTTCACAGACTTTGTACACAGCCAAAGAAGTGGCATCTGGATACTACATTCTTTCCAAAACTAGGTTTGGATGACTTATTGGTCATGTTCGTGGGAAGGTTTCATATTAGTTCCAATCTTTTTCATTAAGGATGTTTATAAATGCAATATTTAACCATGAAAAAAGATTACCTTGCATTTTGTTTAATTGAGCACTCAATTCTTTGTTTCTGCTTTGATTAACAAGACGGGTCTCTTTTTCTATTTTGTAGTGAAACATCTCGTTCTCCCCGAATGATAAGATGGAGTCACAACGAGTTGAAGACCAACCATGTGTCATCCTCGAAGATGACGAAGACACCCACAACCTGAGTCCCAAGTCCGAGCCGCACAGTCCGTTCACGGCCAAGGTGGATCATCACGATGACCGGCCCAAGACTGAGGAGAGGAGAGAGGACCACTCAATGACCGCCCAAGACGATCCTTCTCTTCGCTTCAAGTGTTCGGATTGCAACTTCTGCTCGGACAGTTCTCATCAGTTAGAAAAGCATATAAGAACGCATACAGGTACATATTAAAAAAAATAGTTACACCTCTATGTTCCGACACCCCTATGTTCCAACTGCACATATTCCTATTCCTAACCCTAACGCTAACCCTAACCCTTACCGGGAGTAACACAATCTTTTTGGGTTTGTCGGAACATAGGGGTGTCGGAACATAGAGCAGTCACCCAAAAAAATAACACTCAGTTTTGGAAAATGTAGGTATCTTTTCCTAACATTTATGTGAATTATGGACAGTTAGAAAAGACTATCAAGGAGGTTTTTTTGCAGAATAATTTAGGATGGTACAGCCCAGCTACGTCTACTTTACATTGTGTGTGATACTCCTTGAAAATTTAAGTACAAAAGTGTGTGCTATTGGGTTCCCACACAGTGGTAGAAGTTGGAGGTTTAGGAAGGTTCCCAGCAAAAAATAAAGGTTAAGGAATTGGAATAAATATAGTTTTGTTTTTGCCACAGGTGAACGGCCATACTGTTGCTCCATATGCGGCTTCGCATTCTCCCAAAAGGGAAATCTTAACCGCCATTTCCGCACCCACTCTGATGAACGGCCCTTCCAATGCCCAGTCTGTCAGTACAGCGCGCGGCGGAAGGACGCCCTCATTGCCCACCTGGACACACACCGACAGGAGCGTCTCAATGTCTGCCCGTTCTGCAACACGGCGTACAAGCAGAAGGCGTCGCTGAAGTACCACCTGAAGAGGTGTGGTTATCAGAAGATGGGTGGAGTTCTCAATCAGATGGACGGTCACGGGTCATCGTCCACATCGGATCCTTTCTCACTGTATGAAGGTGTGAGAGTTTATTACTTTTCTATTATTTATTATTATTTATGCATACTATGCGTTACATACACTACGCAAACGAGAGCGCGCATGCGGTATGTCCCGTCCACCAGGGTTTGGAAAGTGGCATCTTGTTTGCCCATAAGAGTAAATCATTAGTCAATCACTCATTTATCACTTGTCATCCTATCTCAAGTCAAGTAAAAACCTATTCAAATGGACTGTGGCAATGCATACCTTTGTTATTGGTCATCCTCTATTCTTGGAATGTAATTTATGATTGGTATGTAAATTACTGGATCACAACTGTGGATTTTTTTTCAGTAAAAAAATTGGAAATATGGTTAATAACTTAAATTCTGTTACCTCCCAAGTTTAAGAAAAAATATTATTAAATAATTGACCATTTCTTTTTCTGTGTTAGGAATTCGGATGGAGCATGGCGGACCTTCTTTCTCCGAAAGTTTAAGATCTCCTTCAGATGTTGAAGTAGAAGCCATTGAGCGAGATCATGGGAAGAGAATGAAGTTCAATCACGGTGAGAATACACAAAAAAAAACATTGATCCCATTTACTCTTTAGATTGCAAAATGCTAGTGGTACATGTGTATACCTAGTCTTGGCCCAAGGCGTCAGCGATCAATAGCGATAGTTGCATTGTTGTAGAGTGCCCTTGCGTAATTTTTTTTTTTTTTTTTTACTTTCTCTCACAAACGTCTGGGGCTTTTTGTAGCAATGGGGGTGTGGCCATGTGATGTAAATTAGACCATCGGTGTAAATATTAATGAATTAGAACAAAACGTCAGTAGCGTCTTGGGCCAATTCTGGTGTACACCATACTTGGAGTGAGACTTACTACATGTTATGTTACTACATGCATTTTCTCAAGAAACCCAATCTTCTTTGGAAAAAAAACCCAGTCAAATCTGGTATTTCAGGTTTGTTCTCTCTTGAAACTTAACTTTGCATTTAAAAAAAAATAAATTGGGAAAATTTATTACAAGCGGTAAGGATATTCTTTTTGCCAGTGTTACCATCCTGAGTTTGAGATATTGACAGACTGCATTTGGCCCGTCTTGTGAAGTTACACTGACATTGCACGACTGTCAACAACCTTATAACCTTCACGGTAATATACAGTCGACTCTCGTTAGTACAAACTCTGTTAATACAAAATTCTGGTTATAACAAACATAAAGCCTTGGTCCCGACTGTGCATTTATATGCACAATGAATGGGACTGATGTTCCTCTTAATACAAAATTCTGGTATAACAAACAATTTGGCTAGGTCCCAACGAGTTTGTTAAAAAGAGACTTGACTGTATCTTCTCTTTGTTTGAAAAAGGCGTGTCGCTGTGGTGATGTTCCCTGTACACCAGTTGACCCATTTTTGTCCGGTTCTTTTTTGTGCGCTGGCTCATTTTCTCTGGCAAATAGCAAATGGAATGGATTTGTGACTGTGTGACTCGCAAAACCAGAGGAGGGTCTTTATCTTTATTGAAATGTTTTGTGTTTTGCAGATGAAGAATCATCCCGGGATTCAAGTCAGGACAGGAACAGTGGAATAACGGACACAGCCAGCAATGAGGTATTGTGCTATCCAAAATACACATTCTTTTGGTGTTTTTGTGCGTGTGTGTTCTAATTTTTCAATCCATACATTCCATTTTCAACAAGATGTAAATATTTACCTTTTATATATCCAGACAGCAGACAATTAAGGTTAAAAAAGACTTTGTATTCGCTAAAATTGGAGATTTCTTTCAACCAGATAATAAAGTATTTTCTATGTACTGAACAAATTTTAAATCATTTTTTTTTTCCTCTGCAGGATTTGGAGAAGGCTCTGTCGAATGTCATGCAGATGTACGGCTCCGAGATTTGCCTGACGAACCGTGCCACTACAAGCCTGGAAGGAAACCTCCATGTGACCCCTACCATAACCGCAGTCTACTCCCAAGCACCCATGGACACAGATAGAATGGAGACACAGAACTCGCAGCTTACTCCCAAGAACCATCCCCCGGCAAGAAGCCAGATGTCTCCCTCAGCAAGCAAGCATGGGGAATACCCCTCGGCCGTTAGATACAGAGGAACCATCGATTTGAACAAAACCAGGGATTTCGTGAACAAGAGCATGACTTCCCACAGTGGAACTGGAGGCGGGCAAGGTGTGGCGTCTCAAGACGGCCATGATGGCGGAAGCGAGACGAGCGAATCCAATGACAGTATTAGCCACTATGATGAGTCCATCGGATCCTCCAGTCACGGACACTCGCGTCAGAAGCCGCACAGTTCCACCCGCCCCAGCGGCAAAATCCAAGACAAAGCCGACTCAACCGAAGCGATCCCCGTGAAATCGCCCGTCTTCGATTCTCCGCAGCACCGAAACTCAAGACGAACAGCAGCAGACGAGGCGGGGGAGCAACTATGCACAAACTGCAGACGGGAGATTTCAGGCGCCGACAACTTCAAATGCGAACACTGCGAGATCATATTCCTTGATCACGTGATGTATACCATTCATATGGGTTGCCATGGTTTCCGGGATCCATTTGAGTGCAATATCTGCGGACATCAGTGTAAGGATCGATATGAGTTTGCGTCACATCTTGCAAGAGGAAAACACCTATAGAGAAAAGTTATTTTACAAATAATATAAACATTTCCAAAGCACTTCTTGCCATAAATGTTTGCTCTTGTTTTGTTTTTTCATTTCTAAACGCTCATATTTCACATGGTTTTATGTTGTCATGTTGATTTTGTTTTATTTATTTTGCAAGTCTGTTTCATCTGTGACAATTTTCTAGTTTTGCATTTGAAGAATAAAATTGGCAGGCGAATACAGCCAAGAAACTTTAGCTATCCAAATTTCCTAACTGAATTTTCGGAACATTTGGTACCCGACCTTGCCCAATATTTGGAATCAATTGACAGGCACAATCAATAAAGAGGCACTAAAAAGAACGTTATTTTCTGTGATGTCTTTTGTGACATAATAAGCATGTTAGACTTAGACGACCTTCTCAGGGTAAGACTGTTCCATGGTATAAATTCTGGGTAAATCTGGCAGTTTGATTTTTCATCAGATTTTTTCCAATGGTGTCATTTGCCTCTATGGTATTTCTTGAGAAATACTCATGGATCCATTTTGTTACTGGATGTTTAACATGATTGAATGAATCGGTTTGTTTAGAAATATTCTAGGCAGTCTTGCAGGGAGCATTACATATTGTGGTGGTGCTGTATTGGTATTACATAATGTATGGTGGGGATATTTTCCAGCAATCAATTTATGTCGACTTGAAAATAGCATTTGTATTTTACTAAATAATTGTGAAGGAAAGTTGAATATCGATGCTTGTATTCTTATTTCAGCTAGGATTTTATTCTCAAACTTGACTTGTCTCTAATGTAATCCTCATGAGTCATATTAAAGAAAAATTGAAGATACAATTGTGTTTATAGTAATGTTTATTTGTTTTATTGATGGTAATTACTATTGATCCATATCGAGGTATTTTTGTTCTATTTCAATTTTATTGTCTTCGCCTGAAATCATAATTGACTGGGACATTTTCAGCTCTTACAATTTCAGCTCAGAAATTGTTTTAAGATAAAATAGCATGGTAGATATTGAAAGAAAAATGTCTTCATGCTAAATTGCCCCTCCCCCTTATTCCCCTGCATATGCCACTCCCCCACCAGCATGTTTGCCTGTTTATCAGAGCATAGAGCTCTATGACCACACATTTCCTCGAAAATTAGAAAAGACTTTAAAAAATGCACTTTAGAGGATGCATTTTGCAGTGAAAATGTAACTGTTGGGATCGATTTATAAAAGTACAAAATAAATCGAGGAAACTATTAAAACAGGATCGCTTGAGGGCGCTCTTTAACTTTAGTGGCTGCTGCTGGCTGTCAAATTAGTTTTTTGTTAAACCATTCAACTCATTTGTCAGCAAATGTTTTAGGGGGTCAGTTGGGAAAAAGGTTGCAACCTGATGCCACTTTTTCTTTATGTATCATCTCATGATTCTCATTTATCTCAATTAATGCCATTCATTGCAAAAAAGACATGAATCTGGGACTGACATGATCTAGCCTCTACTGAGTGGAGTGTTGAACTACGGTACCCTCCGTACGGTACCGTAGTTCAACGGTATCAGGTCAACTCGGACCCAAACCAAGTCGGACCCATGCCAAGTCGGACCCATGCCAACTCGGACCCACGCCAACTCGGACCCACTACCAACTCGGACCCACTACCAACTCGGACCCACGACCAACTCGGACCCACGACCAACTCGGATCCACTACCAACTCGGACCCACTACCAACTCGGACCCAAGCACGACCAACTCGGACCCAACAATGACTCAATCATTAGTTTCAGAGATTATATTTATAGGCGATCTTAATGTTAGTGCTTATATAGCATGTATAGTGAAGATATTCTGTAATTACATTGGGCAGAATGGGGCTTTTAGTTTTGTTTTCTTGTATTGCCGCTGTGTGGAGCGCTATTTTATGATGCGTACAGTAAATACTGTTGCTAAACGCTTATCGTTTTGAACGTCATGAAACTAAACGTGCTTAGCTTTTTGAAACCGTGACCTGTGAAGCTAAACCAAGAGGGTATTAATAGCGTATAGTATAGGTTAGGCATATTGTATGTCATTTGTACAACTTGATATATACGTGCTTTTTCAAAATCTCGATTTTCTTTTCCAAACGAAATTCAAAGGATTATAATTTTCAGTAAAAAATAAATTACTTGTTTGTTTTTGCAGGCCTTTGTGTCGTGTAACAAGTGGTTTTAAGTGGCACATTTTGTTTCAGTGAGGAAGTTATTAATTTGAAATAACCATTTAGGCCTTTCATTTCATGTAGTTGGGTTTTTTTTTTTAATTCACATGCTGGCTTTGAATTTTGTGGGATTTTTTTATGAATCTGTTTAACTTTTAATAATTTTTTGATTTAAATTTTTCCCCCCATGGAACATACAGGCAGCTACCTGTAAGGCCTTGAAGGATAATCTTCCCAGAGCTCCAATACTCCTTTTTGATGATTGACATTGCATCTATTTGTAGGGGATTAAACTTGAATTTGAATTTTGTGGGTTTTTTTCCCGAATCCGATTAACTTTTTATACTTTTTTGATTAAAAACGAAATAAATTGCTGTTAAATTTAGCAAGATGGTGTGAACGATGTCAATTAATATGTTTTAATGAAAATAAATAATTGGTTACACTTTTAAAGCGCAATATGTTTTAATGGAAACAAATAAAAATAATAAATAATTAATTACACTTTTAAAGCGCATTTCAAAATAGCATTTCAATGCGCTTTACGACGACAAAAATGTTATACTGCTGCATTACAGATATGAGATAATTCACCTTACAATTAGGCCCCCCCAAAAAATATTCGGTCTCTGGTCAGACCAAAGTTCCGGAATTGACGCGGCCACGCGGCTTTTTTTTTCTTTTTTTTTCTTCAAGCTTGGATTGTACAGACAAGGTGGGGTACTATTTTGCTTTTTTGGTGTCCTCATGTACATTGGTGTCCTCCATAATTTGCCTTAGTGCTTTCGATCATTTGCCTTGGTGCAATTTCCCTTTGTGCTCTTTGGTAAAAAAAATTGAGGTGCGGAAATAGAGGGCGCTGTTGGAGCTACCACGGAACATTTTTGAAAAAAAAAAGATCGACGCGCATGATTAAAATCGACGCGCGCTGACCAGAGACCGACATATTTTTTTTTTTGGCCTTACAATGAAAATTTATACTAAACAGCATCACTGTAAAAACAGATGAGAAGTTGACAAACTTTATGAAATGAATGATTGAAAACGATGTCGAATGATTGAAAACGATGGGTCCGAGTTGGTCATGCATGGGTCCGAGTTGGTAGTGGGTCCGAGTTGGTTGTGGGTCCGAGTTGGTAGTGGGTCCGAGTTGGTCGTGGGTCCGAGTTGGTCATGGGTCCGAGTTGGCATGGGTCCGAGTTGGTAGTGGGTCCGAGTTGGCATGGGTCCGAGTTGGCTTGGGTCCGAGTTGGTTTGGGTCCGAGTTGGATCGAAACCAGTTCAACGCTCCAATCACTGAACTACAGTAGAGCTAAACATAAAACATTTCCCATTTTGATAGGAAATACTTAAAAATATTTCTTGACTTTCCATAGACTTTGTACGCAATAGCAAAATTTAATTGAGATCTCAAACTTGGCTGGTGAAATACTAAGAAACTTGTCTTTGCCTCATGAAAATTTTGGTGAATTTTGTCGGCTTAGTCAAGTGGATAGCCCCACTAGTGTGGCCGCGGTAGCGCAGCATACCGCGGCCACAGTAGTGGGGCGAGGTGCCGGAGTAAAGTTGGCCAGATTTAGTTTTCATGTTTTTCTGCACTCAAGGTCCCAGTCTGGGGCTAGCTAACGAGTAATACATTATGCCAGTTGACACTGCCAAGTTCTATAAATTTATGAACTGATGAACAAGGTTTTGGGTGTTGTGACTAGTATGAGGTTTTCCATTTACCAGAAAAATGAAAAATGAATGGGGTTGCTTCTTTGTTTCTACCAGACAAAGAACAGAATATTTTCATGATTTATCATGACACTTTGTACACAACCAACAAAGTGCCGGAAAGAAATTTGCAATCTGACGCCACTTCAGCGGTTGTGTACAAAGTCTGTTGAGAGTCAAGAACATTTTCTAAGTATTTCCTAACAAAATTTGAAATGTTTCTCAGTCCCAGGACCCAGATTTATGTCTAATCATCATTTCTGCAATGACTGACCTTCATTGAGATGATATATGAAGAAAAAAGTGGCGTCAGGTTGCAACATTCTTGCCAAAGTGTCTTCCAAAAAAATTTAGTTTCAAATCTGAATTTGCTGCTTTTTTTCAGGACCCAATCCAAGACCAAGCATCTTGAGACATGGGAGGACCGAAGGCAGCCGTTCCTACTAAGAATTACAGCATTCGTCTGGGGCAAACCATCTTCTCGTTGTGGTCCGCCTCCAAAGACATGTACACCTCTTCCAGTGCCAAGTACTCCAAGTTCAAGCTGTGTCAGTCTGACTTCGCCGAGCACTTGCTGAAATTTCACACGGAGACTGGCTGCAGTCTGTGCTGTGGAGATGCTTACATCTCGTGAGTTGAACAATGATTGGATTGAAAGGGATTTTTTTTTAACTTGAAAAATATACCTACTTTTAATAATAGTAACTGCAGGGTTAAAGAGGAGTAAAAGACTACAACTTTTTACAAGAAACTTTTTTTAGAAAGAATCTGCTATTTATTGTGAGGGTAAATTTTTTAACTCATGAACTGAAACTAGTCAATGACACGCCGGACCCAAAAAATGGATTTGACATAGTTTGCTCAAATATTATTCAAAGTTTTGAAAGTTTTAACAAATCAAAGGGTTGTACTTTAAGTCAATTGTTTGCTGCCAATAAACATTAGATCCAGTTTATCCTAGACGCTGCTGTTAAAATCTATAGTCAAATGACTCAAACGTCTTTATTTGTAAGAAATTCTGAATTTATTTTTATTTATTGTGTCTATATTTTTCCCTTCTCATTTTGCAGTAAGTATCGGAATGTTGGAGTTCAGACCGACAAAGAAGAATGCAAATGTAAAAGTTTGGAGCAACATTGGAGAGACGACGTCTGTGAACCCAAAGGTCCCACCAACGGAAAGCCTGTACAAAGGCATCTTGGTAAGAGCAGGGGTCAGGAATGTTAGAGGACAAGGGACCTTAGGCTCCATCCGAATAAGTTGGCTATGGCTAAGCATGGGAAGTTGCTCTTGTCATTTCCATAGGCGCAAGTGTAATTGCAAGCCAAAGCCAAGTAATTAGGACATAGCCGTATACTCAGGCTATGTCGGTGGGGGGGGGAGGGGAGTGTGGCCGAGTGGTTAGGGTTCGTGACTCATGATCAAGGGGTCAGGGGTTTGAATCCAGCCGCTGGCCATATGTTGTGTGACGCAGTTTTTGTCCTAATTTCTGGAAAATTGCAATAATCTGGAAGAACCCATGATCTACAAATGTGCAGTAGCAGTAGAAAGATCCAAAATTTTGAAGAAAAACAAAGGTGCAAAATCCACATGTCTTTGCTACAGTAAGTTGTTAACTGACCAACTGTCTCTAGAGTAATTGTTGTTGACTCTGTCTGTAGATGTAAGTGGTCCCATGCCTAAGCCAAAAACTTGAATGTCGCGTACCGAGCTAGAAACAGCAGATCGTCTGCTAGTTCGCTGCTCCCACTCATGTGTGAAAACATGGTGAAAATAGCGTGGGTACCAACGATACAAGCGTTTCACACCGTACGTACCGTACATACAAAGTCATAGCACCATGACTTTTTATAAACTCAACATGTGATTGTTCTAGGCCAATGAAAATACAGTATTCAAGACAGAGGTATAGCAATACTTATTGTCATACTTGAAATATTCTTATAGGGCTAATCTGTAGAAGCTGCTATCTATTTAGTTTCAAAAGAAGGAGATTTTGTTTTATGTGTTTTTTTTTAAATTTTGTTGGTCTGTTTTAGAATGTGCTAACTTTACAGTGTACCCAGAGCGACTGCATAACCACAGGAAGCTATTAGAGCAACATCTTTCTCTTCCAACATTTCGGGATTCCTGGTGAGTTACCATCTTTGTATGGCTGTCTTGTCTCTTCCCTTCAGTCCCATTCAGACTTTTCATGGCAAATTTATTTGCAAACCAGCGTTGAATTTAGATTTGTGATTGGTTTATTGCAGTTCTGATTTCCAATCAATTTTGACCCACCTAGAAATAATTGTTCGTTGTTTTTTTTTTCAAGAAAATTTTACTTCAGTTAAAGATATGCCCATTTCACTGAAGACTTGAGGGTGGAATTGGGAGTCAGGTTGGCATAGCTGTACTTTCCTCGCCTTCCACCGCTGTGACCCGGGTTCGAATCCCGCCTGGGCCGATATGTGGATTGGGTTCTCAGTCCCTACCTGATTCTGTGGGTTTTCCCCAGAATATCTTCTGGGCTTTTCCTCCCACCTCTAAGACCATAATTTCTTCTCATTGTCTTTTTTTCTAAGTTGGTGTGATGGTTACTCTGGGATGCTTTACGGACTATAATGATACAGATACAGATACAGAATGCAATATTAATGGTGAATGCAAATACATTGACACACAAGCCAAAGAACACATGTTGTTCATTGATAACATAGTGTTGTCTTATTAACGTTGGATATGTTGTTTCATTTGTTTATGCGAAGGCCAGATGACAACCTTGGTGAGAAGAAAGACTTGACAGATGAGGAGGATGATGATGATGATTTTGATGACACTGAGACGCTGACAGCATCAGAGGGAGGCTCTGAGGATGAGTCTGAAGTCTGTCCTGTAAGGTAAGCAACTGACTCATTGTGTATAATACCAGGGAATTTCCTTTTTAACATAACAAGTTTTCAATTAAGGATAATCACTGCAGATAGCCGTAAAATGTTTTATGAGTAATGGTAGCTGGATCAGTAATCATATAGTTTTAATCCAGTCAAAAAGGAGATAAATAACATTTGCACCTCGCTAAGTGAAAGAACAGTGGTTAAAGGTAATATACAACATTTGCAAACATAAAAAACCCTCAAAAACTACCAAATTATTATGGAAAACCTGTAAGTGAATAATAGTCTCAAGCATCCTGTGAAATCATTGCACTTGGTATGCTTTCATTTCTTTTTTAATTACCTCAATAACCATACTTGCATCCATTATATATCCACTGGAACTAGTCGACTTCCCAGGCCAGCTAGCCTACTTGATCGGTCGAATCACTGGTGAAAGTAGCCGTGCTCATCACAATCCACAGCAGTTTCATGATGTCATTTTGCCCAGTGTTTGACAAGAGAGGTTTGCATGTCACTATTGATGTGCAGGCGCAAGTTACATAACAAATCAACCACTTGTCCACCGATGGTCCTTGAATAAAATTGCTCTAAGTTGCCGACCATAAAACATAATGCATCATCAATAACAGGTGCGTTGGTGTAGCTCACCCGGATCGACTCGGGTAAAAGCAGAAGGGTAAACCACTTGAGCAGGGCTAATCAAACGCTCCAACGCGAATATCAGGATCCTCATGTGAATCCGTGGCCATAGCCGTAGCCATTGACAAAATACCCTTTTCGGACTGCAAGTCATATTTGAGATTTGCAAAAAGTAACAAAGTTGGGCTGGAATTACAGCCTCTTAAGTGGCAATGAGTTCAATGCATGACTATGTTTAGACTTCAACTGAAAGTTGATTTTTGGGTCCACATGAGCTTTTCCGTTATCCGGCCGCCATATTTTTCAATTTCGTGGGATGAACAATGCATGCATGTGATGTATTTCCACCAGAGACTCTGTTCCACGAGCAGGGTCTGTGGTGGCTGACCCGAGTGAGACATGAGAATGACATCAGAGCTAATCGAACGGCACGGGCTAACCCAAGTCAACCCGGGTGAGATAATCAAATGCCCCCGATAAGTTAACAGGAATCCATTTATCATGTTGGATCTCACAAGTTTTTCATAAAAATGCCTCAAACGAAGTGTATGTTGTGAATTAACAAGTCTTTGATGTCTTCTTTGCATTACAGCAACACAAACTTAGGTTCTGTTGGGGGCAATACAGGACCCAGTGTGAACGCCAACTGTGTGCAACTCTTAGAAAGACGGATCCAAAAGCAGAGAGATTCTGTGGAAGGCATCATCTCCAAGATCAAGCAGAAGATCATGGGAGAAGAAGAGGAGGTTTTTACCGTGGCAGCGAAGACCGAGGGGGATAATTTGCAGCATACTTGTAGCAAGAATGGTATTGGTTTCCACGGCAACGTGGAGAGGACAGGGGAGAGAAACAAGGATGATTTCATCACTGCACTGTATTCCATGGCTGCTGGCAGTGGTGTCCAGTATCCTGAGACGACAAACCGACACCAAAGATATCCTGCACAGGGGATGCAGGTTGCCATGGCAACTGATCAAGTCAAGGAAGAGGAGGAAAGATGTGATGCTACCTTGGGGAGAAGCACTAGCTTGGAAGGACTTAGTCGGGTGCCCCCACAGCAACAGGACTGTATTCCTACGATGGAGTTATTGTGTGGCAGTGAATTGTACGCGAAGGTGGAGGAAAACATTGAGGAGGAGCAACAGGCAACAGAGGAGATGGATGTCTTCCAATATGCTAATGATGTTCCCAAGATGGACACAGGGCAGGTAAACTTGTCAGTAAAGGTCTTGAAATTGCTGTCTTACCAGAGTTGTGTGGAGCAGGTTTTGTCGAACTATGAAAATCCATGTAGTTTTTTTGAGCCAGTTTTATAGAGCTGAAATTTGCTAAGCATATAAGAAGTGTGCTTAGCAAGAACACGCCACCAGCTAAAATATTGTGCATGGTGTGTTGCTTGAGATTTTTTTTCACCGTTTTTGTTTTGTTTTTGCTCAGCAGTATTTTTTGCTAAAACGCTCTATTAAAATGAGCCCCTGCTTATGTAACTTTTCCTATACTATGCAGAGTAATCATATCACATGAGTGCAAAATCTGAGGCATTATGCATTGCTTTAAGCTTAGACGATCCTCCACAATATGAGAAAATAACTACCGCACTAAGATTGAAAGAGTAATCATTTAAATGTTGTTTTTTAGAATGCTCACCCAGGCAGTGTCCTTGCAATGAATGTACATTTAAAGCGATCCTTGGAAGTGTCTGGGTTAAACTGTTTCTGGTTCCATTTTTAAATTTGACCCAGTTTCGAAATGCCAATGCCTATGAAAAACTAATGACCTCAAATACTTGCTGTCACATGAAATGACCTTAGTTCATTTTGCTGTTTTGAACAGGAAGTCATATCTCAGGAATTGCAAGAGAAGAAACTCAAGAGGCTAGATGCAGTGTCCAACCTAGACGAGATGTTCAGCAGGCCAATCAAAATGTCCAAAAAGAAAAAACACCAGTTAGTAAAACTCAAGCTCCTTTGTCTATTTCTTTACTCTGATAGTGAAACTGTGATAGCTTTGCCACTGAAGTTTGTGTACCATAAGAAAAAAAAACACGTGAAAAAACCGAATGGAGAAAGACATTTGAAAAACATTGACATTTAATATCAAAATTGGATTTCTTGTAAATCTTACGAACTGATAAAATTTGTTTGATTTTCTAGTTCACATCGTCTGGACAAAAAGCTAGCCAAACTGCCGAGGCTGTACGAATGTAAGATGTGTTGCAATTGCTTCCAGAAGTCTGCGGAAATGATCTCCCACTACGCCAGAGAACATCCAAACCAGCTTGCTGACAGCGTGCCAGGTAGGGAAGGGAATGTCTCAGACGTGGTGACAGCAAGTAACACTTTTCCAGTACTTGACCTGAACCAGATCGCTACCAAGCTGAGGCAGTGCAAACAATGCAAGGAATATGTGGACGACGTCAAAGCCCATCGCAGAATCCACTCGGTGAAGAGGTTCACTTGTGACGTCTGCGGGAAAGGATTCGTCTTCAGATCTTCCCTTCGGAAACATCAGATGTGCCACAACTCGCAGCGGCGGTCGCTTCAATTCCACAAGTGTGAAATTTGTGACAGAACCTTCACCGACAAAATGTCTCTGGATGCCCACGTGTTTTCAACTCACCAACCGGGGGGAGAAATGCCTCATTCGTAAGCAGTGCGGCAAGTAGTTTGTGAGGAAGAAGACACTGACTGTGCACAGACGCACCCATCTGATGAAAAAGCTGCTCAGATGGTTGAACTGTGGGCAGGGTTGCACCCAGAAGCACAACGTGAAAGTGCACATGAGGACTCGTATAGTGAAGTCATACAAATGCAGAGGTGGCAGTATTAAAGGACTTCATAAGATTAGTTTGAAACAGAGATCAAAATCTGAGGATATTCATTTTAAGTCTTCAAATGAACCCACATCATGCCTAGAAACAGTATAACAGGCTTAATCCAAGTACATGTACCAACAAGTACAAAGTATTTCCGTCCAAGAGCACATTTAATTTGAGAGCATACGTCTGCAGTGTATTCAAAGTTTGAATTTTGTGGGATCCAGATCTCCTTACGATGGTGTATTTTCTTGGCATAGAAAGAAAGAGAGAATAACAGTCTATTCACCCGATTCAAACGGTTATTTGCTGGAAGTCCACGGGCTGGATTTAGCCCATTCATTCAAAGGGGTAATCCTGTTCAAACGTTTGGGCCAAGGTGAGACCGAAGCCAGTTACATTTCACAAGTGACGATCAGTCAGTCAGCCAGTCAGTCAAGCACTCTGGAACCTCTCAGGGACCAGCAAAAAAGTATAATTATGTCCACATTAAAAAGAACAAAGCAGGTTGGATTTCAGTCTATGTATATAGCCCTTTTCACACTAGGCAAATCTAGGGGTTCATGCAGGGTTGACGCAGGGTTGAAAGCACGCATCATTTCACACTTGAAAAATTTCAACCCTGCGTCAACCCTGCGTCAACCCCGAGATTGATTTTGCCCGGGGATGAACTCAACCCTGCTCCAGACCAGGGTTGAGATTTTCAACCCAGGCTGAAATTCTTGACAGGGTTTAAAACAGTAGTAACTGAGCATGATAAGCTTGATTTGCATGAAACAAGTGTGAAATGATGCAGGGCTGAAAAATAAAAAAAACTCAACTCCAGGCGGCACTGGGTTTGCCCAGGGTTGAGTCAAACCCGGGTTGAGCAGCTCAAGTGTGAAAAGGGCTTATGGGCTCATTGCACAAATACCCTCTCAGCGATGAGAAAGGGAGAGTTGAGGGATCAATGGGTGAAACAGTCAAACGCATCGCCGGCGATGCCTAACACATGGAGAATATAATAAGTCGTGCCCTCTTTGCGTTATACGCGCGCGAACCAGTACGTGCACGCAGTGTGTCCCGCCAACTGGGCTTTCAGAAGTGGTCAAACAGCGCCCTCAGTTGTGTTTGTGCACGGAGCCCATAGTTACTGTGAAGTTAATGGTTGAAAAATAACACTTAATTTGGCTATTTTCTTTGCAGACATAAACATTAATGGATTAATGTGGATAACATGGTTTTTTTGTGGTACGATACATGTGTAGCTATCCATAACATTTCCAGCTTTACTGTATCTTGCATACAGCCTTGATGGAAACGTACCTGAAAAATTGATCATCAAATTCTTAGGTATGTAAATGTGAAATAAAATGTGACAATTATTTTGAAATAAAGGGTGTCTAAAAAAAGCACACACATTCCTTCTGCGAAAGCCATATTTAACAGAAATTAGGAACAATTGGAAAATGTGAATCTGCAGACACTGTCAAAAACTAAAATTTAATCGAAATGAATCTTCTATTCAGCAACTCATCCAAACTCAACATTTGCAGTATTCATATTTGTTTTTGTTTTTTATCAATGATCTTTCCTCAAACATTTAACTTGAGATGTCCATACTTTTCCGGACAACTTAGGTCACTGTTGCTGTGATGTTATTTCAGGAAGACACACTGGTCAGAGTTTGGGGGTTTTGCTGTTCAAAACCCCCAAAACAAAAAACACCTAAATACCCGTACCCTTGAAAATGGCAAAACAAAAATTGAAAATACATGTATGTTTAAATGTGACACAAACGTAATTTTTAAGTAATAAGGGACTAACGAATTTCCCAGGGGGGGGGGGAACACGTTTTTTTTGTGGGAGGGGGGTATCCTGAACGACATGAAATAACTTGAACAATAATTTGTCTTGTCCTAATTCATTGAACCAATGTGGAAGCCATAATCTGGATTGCTTATTAAATCAAGACAATTTTGAAAAAAAAACACCCAAAAACACAACGTTAGCTTGCCGGTATTGCTTATCCACTAGACCACAGTTCTACACAATCGGTGGTGGTAATTTAATATATTTTATAATGCAGCCCTATTTGGAGAGTACAGCGCCCTCTGTTGATATGGATTGCCGCCGGCAAACCTTTAACGTTAGCTTGCCGGTATTACCTCCGGCAATATATCCGCTATCTTTGTTATTTTTGTTCCAATTTTTAACAGTTCCCAATTTCACTTGGGAACAGCTTTTTAAAGATTTGGGGGTTTTTTCTTTTTCTTTTGCACCTGTTTTCTCATTAAATGCTTCAATATTTACCCTGCTAATGTGACTTTTTAGGACATGTTTTTGCTTTCTGATGGCTAATATAAATCACTGCAGGGAAAATTAATGATGTCCATGTGTAGAATTCTGTCATGGACCCTTTGAAAAAGCAAGACAGTCCAAATGTGTCAAAATGGCAAGGCAAGGCAAGGCACTACACCATACCACACCACACCACACAACACAACATAAAAACACGGAATGGAAGATTGGTACAGTAAACGAAATAATTTAATATTTAAAAATAAATAATAAGCAAATATAAACCTGAAAAGTAAAAAGAAAAATACTTATGGCAGTTGACATGCGAGAAAAACTACATTAAAAAAAATCCATCCAATTAACAAAAAAAGCAACAACAAAAGCAGCACTAACAAAATAAATAAATACATGTAATAATAAATGATAAACAACTATGTTTGAGGTAAAACCTGAAAAAAGCATGGGGGAAAACAACTTTAACTATGTAATATAGAAGTGCACTTTTCAATACAATTAACCAAAAAGGAATGTCAAATAGTTTTCATGGAAGGTTGCACCATTCCTCCATGGTTGCACCGAAGAAAAATTCACTTCATGAACCCTTTAAGTGACCATGGTTTTAATGAGTTTAACAAAAATACGGCGACACCCCCTGTAACAACCCCCCTCCCCCACTCGTCCCCATGTGGTGATAAAATTAACAATGTTGTAAAAAGGGTTAACCCCCCCTTCCTCATACTTGACACGCCCCTATGATGGTAGGCCGGCGGCGCGGGGATTTATTATGCCTAGCATCCAGACGTACCCGTGCGGAATATAAATGTATTTCCCCCAAAACTGACTACTGACTAGACTCTCCATTTATTCATTTATTGTTTACGTGCCAAAAACACCGTTTGGTTATTTCGTGTTTATGCTGGAAAATCATAGAAATGGTGAATGTTTGTGCTATTGCTGGTTGTTCAAATACACATAAACATGAGGGTGTTAGCTTTCACCAATTTCCCTCGGATCTCAAAAGGCGGGAGATTTGGACGAAACAAGTGCAAACGACCAGAGCGAACTGGTCAGGCCCTTCCGCGCACAGTAAAATTTGTAGCGATCATTTTGAGACAAGCTGCTACGAAGATCACAGTTTGTACTTATCGTTTGGCTTAAAAAGAAAGCGTGCATTGAAGCCCGATGCATACCCAACAATATTCCCTGGGGACAAGGCGAATTCGACACCGCTAGATCCGCCGACCAGTGAAAGGGTTCGAGTAAGTTTTTGGCTTTTATTTTTAAAGCCTGGCTTAATTAATGTTAATGGCAGTGGATATTTTGCCGGAGACGGCAAACCTTTAGTAAACGTTAGCTTACCGGATATGCACTGTACTCGGACATTTTTCGATGACAAATTTTAGTCTGGCTCCATGCTAACATTTTCGTTGTAACTTCGTATCGTATTCACAAGATGGGAATCGGACCATTTTACAATTTCGGACTTTATTTCCAAAAAAAAAATCCTCCACTGGAGAGCCACAAATCTGAAAAAGAAAATGTAATACTCTGCAATAAAATGTTTGAGACATGTTAAAATAATAAAAGAAGGATATTCTTATTTAATGATGTCCATGCGTAGAATTCTTCCCGACTGGAAAATGATTTACAAAATTACTTGTTTGACAGTTTGACAGTTAAAAAAAAATACAAGCACATGGGAGGATGGGCTGTTTTCAAGGGGCAAAAAGAGTACGCGTTTCTGAGCACGCACGTCAATAAAAAACCTTGCACTTCCAAGTCATCATTCCTTCATTCCAATATGCGCTCACGTCTAGCATTTACGTGTTCTTTTTGCCCTCTGAACAAGATGGCGCATATATATTAACCGTGAAAGTACAAAAGTGTGGATGTATTAACTTTTTACCTATTTGGAAAGTGTCTCATTAGAAATGCGTTTTGCCACTTTGGATACATGTACATGCAATGGACCTTTTTCTTAAATACAACAAAGTTTTTAACGTGATGTTTTCAATGTAACTTTTGTTGCAGACTTTAATTGAGGCTCTTCCTAGGATTAGACCAAGGGAACAGCACAGCTCTGTTGACAAACAAGATAACGAGGAAGCACCTGTCAATAAGTGTGAGAGTGGAACATGTACAGATAACAAGGCCACATGTCCCTTGCAAGCTGTGCGTAATAAAGATGATAAGGAAAATGAACTCTCTCAGCAAATCAGCCACGAAACAAAAGCAGGAGCAAAACAGCCCTGTGTGACCAACAACCAGCACAACACTGTACCTGAATCTGAGCTTCAGGCTCCAGACAATGATCTATTGTCATCATCCACCAATCAGCAGGAACACACAGCCACTAGCGGAACGGTACATCTTGTGGTCGACGATAATGTGGTCCCTTTGGTAACTTCACCACTGCCTAATGTAAAGGTGGTGTATTTAATAAAGCCAAAAGCTCAGGGACACAGCAGTGAGAGCAGATTCCAACATCAGCAGGAAGTGTCCCAACAGCAAGTGATTTTCCCAGGACAAAGTAGACTTGTATCAAACCCAGGATGGATAAGAATAGAATCAGTTGAACACCTTCAGGAGAATCCTCAAGATTCCGAGAGTAATACAGAAACTCAAAAAGCAGTACTTGAATGGGAGCAACAGATTCGCCAAGGATGTCAAACTCATCCTGGACTTGTGTCGAATGCAGGCAAGATCAAGATAGGCACAGATGAACAGCTTCCGGTAGTTCAAGTTCAACAGGAGAGTTCTCCGGAGTTCCAGAAAGATAACGGAAATCAACAACTGTCACTACTTCAAGAGAAGCCACAGATCCTTTCAGAAGGTCAAATTGACCCTGGACTCATATCTAATCAAAGAAACAGCAAGACAGACTCTGTTGAAGAGCTTCCGGTAGTAAAAATTAAACAGGAGCCTTCTGTGGATTCCAAGAATGATGTGCATGTGGGCTTTCAACAGCCAGTCATTCAGGAGAAGCTGAATGTTTGCCAAGAAGCTCAAATGGACAGTGGACTTGGATGGATCAAGACTGAACCGTTGGAACAAGTCACGGATGCTGGACTAGGGAATGACCTCATTTTCTTAACCAATACCGGAGACGAAGTCAAGGTGGATCTCTGTGTTGAAGGAAGGGACAAGGATAGGAATGATGCAGAAGTATTTGTGAAACAGGAATTTATTGAAGAAGAGAAAACGTCAGATATCGGTGTTGATCACAGAAAGGAGGATATGATTGATTACTTCCAGTTTCGGCAAGTAGACCAGACTTCTGAAGACGATGAAAATGCAGAGATGTCAAAAGATGATAAGGAAGAAGATAATAAAGAAGAAGAAAATGATGATGGAGATGATGATGATGAAGCTAATGATGATATGGAGATGGAGGAGGATTCCAGTGATGAAGACTATGTCCCATATGTCAAAGGTCGTACACCCAAAGCAAAGTCACGAGCACGGCACAAGAAACCGAAGACAAAGTAAGTTTGTGACGTTAAAGATGTAATGTTATTGCACAGAACTGGTATATTGGTAAAAAAAAGACCTGTCCTAGCGAGGAATGAGGATGCTCTGCGCAAGCTCTCTTTTGTCAGTTTGACCATATTGGCAACATAAATTTCTTTCTGTCTTTTGTTTAATTAGCAGTTCAATTTCAGTTTAGGTTTAGACATAATTTTTTGTAAACAATATTTTATTCCCCGAAATGCTCATACAAGTTTCCAATACCTTGGTGAACTAAAACTGGCTGTTCCTTATTGTTTAATTAACAGGTCTTACAGCTTTCGACAAGATGTAAAACTTTCCAGACTTCCAGTGACTTACGAGTGCAAGACGTGTCTAGAGAGGTTCGTAGAAGCCGAAAGCATGAGAATGCATTACACCAAGACCCATCTGAACACCGACAAGCAAAACGACTCGGCGGGGAATGGACCTTCATTGTCTCTACAGGGCGACATTCGTGAAATAGCTGCGATATTGAAGCAGTGCTGGCAATGTGAAGACTATGTTGAGAACATGCAGAGACATGTGAAAAGTCACAGTTTTCACAACTTTGTATGTGAGGTGTGCGGACGTGGGTTCTCAAATCCCAAATACTTACGTCGCCACCGAGAGACCCACAAAGCCAAGGAGGACAGGAAACTACACAAATGTCCTGAATGTGATAAGGCATTTGTCACCAAAAGCCTTTTTAGTAATCACGTTGAAAAAAAGCGCTGCAAAAACGCTTCAAAACACGTCTGCGAACAGTGTGGGAGACAGTTTGGTAAATTACATCATCTGACCACACACAAACTTATCCACTTGGAGGAAAAGCCGTTCAAGTGCTCCGAATGTGGGCGGGGTTTCAGCCAAAGGGGTAATATGAATCTGCATATGCGGACGCACACAGATGTTAGGCCCTATCAGTGCCAGATCTGTCAGAAGGGCTTCAAACACAACGTTAGTCTTAAAAATCACCAGAAAAACCACCACGGTATGGACTGGTGGAAGAACAAACAAAACGAGAAAGTTGGCTGAAATTGTTCCCAAAAAATTAATATGATTTTACAGGATGCTTGATCATATAACTTGTCATGAAGTAGGATATTTCATATTTTGTCAATTCGATTTTTGAATGTTTGCAAATGGTGTCCATTTCTGCTTCCAGATAAAAGATCTGCTTAAGCATCTGGTTCAGTCTGGCACAGTCTATGACAAAGATCACAAGGAAATCAGTTCAACAAGAACGACAGTTCATAACATCAACTTTATTTACACTCTTGTTGGTGCGAGCATAGCCCTTGTCACAAACAGTGCGTTACTTATGAAATATTTCAACATTACAAATATTTAAACATTGCAACTAGAGACTAGATTCCTGATGTGTGGTGGCCTAACTGCTGAGGTATATGGTGGCTTGATACATTAAATTTGCAGATTAAAAAGCCTCTTTCTTGCTAAAATTTTTGTTTTATATCAGCACAGCTGTTATGTACATGCATATCATTACCATTAACATATAGCATTGCAACATCAATGTAATGCCAGCTTAATTTTTTTTATACAATGGGGAAAAATACTTTATAGATTTCAGTTTTTGCTTTAATTACACACAATGATTGGAATCTAATTATTTGGTCTTCCAAAATATCTTTTTGTTAAAGGTAAAATACAACATTTGCAAACATCAAAAAATAAAACTACCAAATCATTTTGAAATACCTTGCTGGACTGTTAGTGAATGACAGTGTAAAGCATCCTGCGAAATCATGGCACCTGGTATACTGTAATTTTCAAGAAAAGTGGTATTTTTGTATAAATTTCCAACGCTGATCGGCCGATCAGCGTTGGAAAAAACTGGCTTTTTTTTCCAAATACTGGCCCCAATTGACCATCGCACTTGTTTGCAATCGATTACAAACCTATGAACGGGTACGAGCCAGCTAGACTGGTTCCCTGACCTTACAATTCCCCAATGTATGTAAACTGCTCTGTTTCTTCTTATATGGAGTCAGGGAACCAGACTACAGGAAAATGATTGTTTTTCTTGGTTTTTATAGCATTTTCGAAACCCAAAACCTCAATAAAGTCAGTGTAACTATATTTGCTATTTATTTCCAACCCCCCAATTCCATTCATTTCTGAAAATTACAGTAAAAGCAAATGATGTATATTCCCTTTAAAGTAGAAGGTAAAAATTAAAGATAATTTCAATGAATTGAAGATACACTGTAACTTCAATTTAAGGGGAAAAAAGAGAATGAGAACCTAAGTGTTTTGCAGTGATTCAAAGGAAAAACTGAAGTCATGCATGACTTGGCCCAACCCTCCTAGGAAAAAAAATACACTGCCCAGATTGGTCTAGAGGTGAAGCGGATTTGAAATTGCTAAATTACATGACTCGAAAACTGAAGTGCTCATCTCGTGAATACAACAAATACATCATGAAACTTGCCAATAGCACCAAGTCTTAAATTCAGTAGAGCAAGAAGCAATCAATGTATTGTCTTTCTTACTGCACAGAATTTCACATACCTTGTGAGTGCTCTAAAAACCTGAGTATTTACATATGAATATGACATGCATTTTGCTTGAGTACAGTTCCTTTGTTACACCTCTTTTCAGGCTACAAAAATAAAACACTTTAATTTTCATTCCAATTTCGTCTGTCTATTGGATTGTGCCCAAGTTAAGATTTGTAACTGCTTCCAGATGATTTCCTTTGTGTTTTTCTCAAAATGCCCATTTAAACTCCCCGTGCCATTTTCCTGGACCCTGATAGATTAAACTAAACAAACCCAGACCAGAGAGGGCGACATATCTGCAATGTACCAATGCTCAGGTGGAGTGTGCATTCGTTCAACGCAGGGATGTTTTGTGCATATGCTACTTGGAATGTGCATTTATGCACTCTTTTTTTTTCTGATTCTATTAGATCCCAATTCTTAACAATTATCTGGACACTTTCCCCTTCAAAAAAACCCCTTAAAAAAAACCCCCCAAAACAAATTCCAAGCTTACTGCATTATTTTATCCCAGCTCATAAGGCATTAACAATGAAATACATTTTTGTTTGCATTCAATAAGGTACATACAATTTTTTTATCATCATAAGATATTATTTACAATATAAAAATCCAAATATTTCACCAATCGAAAACACCTCTTCAATTGTTTAGAAATCTTCAAACAACCAGTTCCCTCAAAGATGGTTACTCTCCTCTAAAATGTTTCAAGCAACTACAATAGAACTGAACAAACCCCAGAAATGTTCACATGTACATTTGAAACTTGCACTCCAAATACAGTCAAACACCTTTTATAACCTTTGGACTATAACAGGTACCTTGTATTAACAGTATTGGAAAACAAAGAAAAACAAAGCCCTTGGACTTATTGTGCTTGTTATAAGCAGGATGCTGTATTAACAGTACTCTTTTTTATCAGGGATCGACTGTATTAAACTAGCAGCCTCATTTCATTAGCATGAGGCACCCATTTGTGTCCGCTAATATGAACCAAATTAAAGAGAATGTACAACATTTGCTTTTGCTGCAATTTTCAGGATTAATATGTTTTACTGACTGGCTGCACGTTTTGGGTTCGGAGATGCTGAAAAATCCAAGAAAACCAACCATGTTCTTGTAGTCTGGTTCCCTGACCCCTTTTAAGATGAAACGGGGCAATTTATAGACTTTGGGGAATTGTAAGGTCAGAGAATCAGTCGAGCAGGCTTGTACCCCTTCTCGGGTGTGTATTCAATTGCAAAGAAAATGCGGAATAACTAAATATGGAAAACTAGGAGCAGTTTTTGAAAAAAGTCAGTTTTCCCCCAATGCTGGTCTTGAAAAAATACATTTTTTTTGGAAAAAGTCAACACACCAGAAGCCACGATTTTACAGGATACTTTGGACTGTCATTTCCTAACAATCCAGTAAGATATTTTGTGATAATTTGATCATTTCGCTTTTTGATGTTTGCAAATGTTGTATCTTCCCTTTAACTGGACCTTGTTTTGAGGTCATGTCCAGAAACCACTAGAGGGTCTCTAGCTCAATTCTAGTTACCCATTCTGGATGTTGAGGAAATACGGAAAGTACAGCTTAGGTATAAGCTATAGCAAGTATGACCCCTCAGAAAAAAATCTCAAATAACCACACCTTGGGCCAAGTTCGCGCAAGGACTATAGTTGACCAATGGTTAACTAACGTTTGCCCGAACTCTGTCTAGTCAACGGTGGTTGACTACGCTAGTCGACTATTTGGAACCAGCCTACTGGGGTTGGTTGCTTCGCTGGTAACCAATAGCCACGCGCATTCATAACGCTAGCAGAGAGCCAGGATCCAGAAGTTTTGCGATGACATTTTGACCAGCGTTTGACTAGAGACATTCGCACGTTGCTATCAGTGCGCAGGCGTAAGGTACGTCACAAATCAACCACTAGTCGACTAATGGTCCTTGCCCGAACTTGGCCCTAGCTGTATTATTTTGTAGAATTGTCAAAATCATGAGCGGATGTGATGAATAAATCCCTGATAAGGGCGAGTGTAGGATTTGTAAATGTCATATACCCAATGTGTTAGCATGCAAGATGAATATACACAATCACAATTAAATAACAACTATAAATATTTAAATATTCTTGAAACAATTTTCACAATTGTATCATCCCCTGAAGTTCCAAAATATAAAAAGAATACTCACAATCATTAAAACATACTCAAAATACTCACAATCATTAAAACAAGTACAACCATTAAAACATGTTGACATATATGCTTTTCTTTAAAAAAATGTACAGTGAACAAGCCAAAAATAAAATAAAAGAAATGAGTTGTGCAGAAAATAACACATTAACACTCTGCGGAGAATAAGCTGAAGTATCGGACTAAAATGCTCAACGTTAACATGCATGCTTTGGTTTCAATATTCCTTCAAATACAGGCTTTTCATTCCATCGTCACAGACTTATAAAATCTTTTAACTGAAGTGACTCTTCCGTCTCTTTGACATGTTGAAAAGTGAATTACTTAAATGATTACGTTGGAGGCTAGAACTTAATTGTTAGCCTCCTTTTTTTTGACAATAATAGTTCTTTTGTTTAGAATACTGAATGGTACCACTAACCATGGCTTTTTGTGGATAACAGATTGTTCAGGTCCCTTAAAGTTGGAGAGGTAGCCAGGATAAAAAATTCTAGTTTTTGGGGATGCCCATCTTAGAGTGCCTAGTATTCAGACAATCGTGAAACAATACCTTTTTTTAAATTGATGGGCAAGGTTTTTGTTTGGCGGCGAATCTGTAATCCAAGTTAACAAAGAAAAGAAAGGTCCATTATTGGTGACGATTTGTGTACAAATGGACAGTTTAAAGAGGTTGTGGAATGCTCGAAGACATTTCCGTCATTTTTTGGGTATATGTAGCCTAAGGTGTGATGAAATAAAAACGACTATTGTTTTTGTCATGAAATGAGTACAAAAGGTACTTTTGAGAGCTGTTTTTCAAGTCCTGTCATGCCTGTTTCGACCCGAACGTGCAATTTGTGTAAAAGTCGTCGTTGGGGGCATCAAACAAAACACAGTAAATCGTGACGTAATAAACAGGACTCCCGATGCAGAGTAGCATAAACGAGTCCTGTTTATTACGTCACGATTTACTGTGTTTTGTTTGCTGCCCGCAACGACGACTTTTAGGTTCGGGTCGAAACAGGACCTGAAAAATAGCTCTCAAAAGTACCCTTTGTACTCATTTTATGACAGAAACAATAGTCGTTTTTATTTCATCACACCTTAGGCTACATATACCCAAAAAATGACGGAAATGTCTTCGAGCATTCCACAACCTCTTTAATGAATGAATACACATTTGAAGCTGGAGTCTTAAATCATTCAACGATGCGAAGCAGACCCGTTGAGAACTTCAATCCGTTGTCTCCAACCTCCGGACCCTTGACACTTGACCCTTCTATATGCCAAGAATCTCACACAGGTCATCGGCGGTGCATTTGTCCACCCCTCGGATGGTCTCTGGTAGCCAGGAGAACTCCCGGACTTCCACTTCATTGGATGGAGTGCAGTGACTGACTGAAATGCAAAAGGGAACCATGCACAAGTCAGATTCGGATTTGAAGCTTCACAATGTGAAGTGTGCAACTTTGAAAAAAGTGGACTCTCGATCTTTTTGCATGAAATCTCAGGCACCCATTTGTGCCTGCCATTATGAACCAAATTGACTGGACCTTATTTTGAGGTCATCATGTCCAGAACCCGCTAGATGTTCTCCAGCTCAATTCTATTACGGCACAAGTTGATCAATATTGGATGCTGACGAAATTAGGAAAGTACACCATAGGTATTAGGTACAGAAAGCGCGACTTAAAGGGAATGTACATCATTGGCTTTTGCTGTACATTTCAGAAATGAACTATTTGAGGGGTTAGTATAATAGATCAAATATTGTTACACTGACATGTTTGAAGTTTTGTGTTCGAAAATGCTGGAAAAACCAAGAAAAACCAAAAATGTTCAAGTCGTCTGGTTCCTAGACTCCACTAAAGATAAAATGAATGAATTTATAGATGCCAGAAGATTGTAAGGTAATTAGGAACCAGTCTAGCTGGCCTGCACCCGTTCATGAACATGTAACCAAAAGCAAACAAAATTTGGACTGAAAAAAAAGGGTAAAGTTGGAGCAGTAGTTGAACAATAGTTAGGTTTTTCCAACGGCGGTCGGCCGACCACCGTTGGAAATGTATACAAAAATACCATTTTCTTGAAAATGACTTCACACCAAGTGCCATAATTTTACAGGATGCTTTAGACTGTCATTTACCAACATCCTAGTAAGGTATTTCGTAAAAACTTGGTAATTTTATTTTTTGATGTTTGCAAATGTTGTATATTCCCTTTAAATAAACACTTACATTTTTCTTCTAAGCTTTGGACAGTCCTGTTCATCTTTTCCCGATTACTGGATGCTGCTGCGCGATGTTCCACAATCGGCATTGGGTAGTCCTTACCGATGATACAACCAGCTTTCTCCTGTACAGCTAGGGGTGCCTTCCAAGGCTCGAAGAGATACCGCAGTGGCATGTTGACAAGCACTGGCAAAAATCGCCTACAACATTTAAAATCAAAAACAAATAATAACTAAGTCTTATTTTTTGGGCCTGATTTATCATTTTCATGTACTTGTATGTTCCAAAAAATCAAGTGGCATAAACATTAAGAACAGAACTCCTTCAGACCCAGCTTTGCTGTCAGATTAGGAAAACAATGGATATTTGAGCTTGAAAAACTTGTTGATGTCACAAACTCCATGAGTGCCCCCTAAATAGTGACCAAGAGCCCCCTCTACATGGCAGCTTACTTCAATAGAACAGGCATGCAACTTTTCCTCGGATCAGCTGATTTCCTCTTTTTTTTACTTCCCATGTGTGCCATTATAGATAGAGGGAAAAATTAGAATTTCCTCTTTTTTTATGATTTCCCAGTTGCATGCCTGATAGAAGTAAAAGCCGCATGAATATTTGGCAACAGACGGATCCATTAGCCAAAATCTTCCTCAATCCTCCAGAGTCCTCAGGGCTGTTTTGGAGGAGTTTGGAGGATTGACGCTGAATGCGACATACAATTTTGGAGGATTGTGGAGGATTGAAAGTACATGGAAATTCAGTATCGGTTGATTTTGGAGGATTGAGGCTGAATGGTGTCTGAAAAAGAGGAGGATTTCAGAGGATTCAGGCTGAATGCATTTTAAAATGTACGGCAGTTGGAGGCGGGATTTTGAAGAATTGAGGCAGTGGGTATCCTTCATTTAAACTTCAAAGGCCTCCTCCAAAGGCCTCCAGGCAGTTTTGGAGGAGTTTGGAGGATTGAGGATGAATGCAACATAACATTTTGGAGGATTGAAGGCACATGGGCATTCAGTATCAGTTGATTTGTTAAGATTGAGGCTGAATGGTGTTTGAAGAAGAGGACGGCTTCAGAGGATTGAGGCTGAATGCATTTTGAGAGGCAGGGCTGTTGGAGGATTTGGAAGGATTGAGGCAGTGGGTATCCTTCATTTGAACTTAAGTGCACAATCTTGGAGGATTTTGGAGGATTGAGGATGGTTCCTGGCAAAAAAGGGCCTTGGGGTTAGGGTTAAGACCCATCCTGCGATGTTTGCCCAATTAAAGCTGTGATTAGTGTATGAGAAAAATTTGACACTTTGGTCTGACGCGCACATCTGCAACATGGCTAGAGACAGGGCACGTATTGTTGCCCACATGCCTAGTGGGCGGGGCCTGATATGGATCAGTCCATTGTGGACTGAACATTCTCACCTGACAAACTCCCCGTTTGGATCCATGCGACGGCCGTACCGCACCGGGCAGAAACAGTTAGGACACTGCAAGACCTTTTCAAAGGCAGAGCTAGAAATCCACATCCAGTTGCCGGCACAGATACTCCAGTCGGCGTCTAGCAGGTACTGGTAGAAAACCTGGTTGGAAAGGGAAGAAAGGGAAGGGGGGGGGGTTTAAGGGAAGATCAATTAGTGAAAGGATCAGTAACGTGCTTGATTACTTATTGATTTGGATGTTTTATGATACAAGAACAAAGGGTAGTTTGAAAGGTTTGTGGTGAAGTAACAATTACACGGTAGATGAAAGGAAAAATCATCACTTCTATACATAAAAACACAAGTGCTAGTGCACAATATGCTCTGGCTGTGTTGAATGAAGTAACACGCCCTCCAAGACAAAGTATTTGCGCTATTAGCTGGAATGCTACAACGGTTACAATCTCACTAATAGACAAACAGAGCAACCAACTGCCTCACTTGAGTCTATCCTTACAGCTGATCTACAGATCTCTCATCAAGAACAAGCCACAACTTGCTGCAATCTCACTGACAGACAAACATGCAAACAGACCCCTCTCGTCAAAAAGCAAGACACAACTTGCTGCAATCTCACTAACAGACAGACAAACATGCAAACAGAGCAACCAACTGCCTCACCTTGAGTCCATCCTCCCAGCTGATCCATAGATCTCCTCTCGTCAAGAAGCAAGCCACAACTTGCTGCAATCTCACTGACAGACAAACATGCAAACAGACCAACCAACTGCCTCACCTTGAGTCCATCCTCCCAGCTGATCCACAGATCCCCTCTTGTCAAGAAGCAAGCCACGGCGTGCCTAGCTACTTGGTGGATCCAGCCTTCAACCTTCAACTGTTTCATGCAAGCATCGATCCAGGGATAGCCTGTTTCACCCTAAATAATGACAAAGGACCCATCAAACTTTAAGCAATACCCTGTCAAGAGAGAATGCAAATAAGTTTTTCTTACTTTTTGCTAGCAGGGAGCTGATATTTAAGCACATGCGACAGATAAAAAAGCAAGATTTCAACAGTAAGTAGTAGTTGATCCTGACCATGGATTGCACGTCATGTACAGCAACAGATCATGGCATTTGCTTAACCCTTGCACTGCCCTCCAATACCTGTCTCGATCAATACCAAGTAATATGTTTTTAACTGGCATTAAACAGACCAAAGTAAACAAGTCTGTAGTGAGCTCCCCAGACCCTCAATTCCATTGCTGACTAGCAGATAAGCCCTCTAATGGCATTTTTATGCACTGCAAAATTCCCTTGGCTGGTGGTTGAGTCAAAGCATCCTCCAATACACTTCTTCAGGTGTGCACTGCCATGCTCAATAAATAAACACCAAAATACTAAGTGTTTAAATACTCCACATTTGTTAAAGGGAAAATACAACATTTGCAAACATCGAAAAATAAAACTACCAAGTTGTTACGAAATACCTTACTAGGATGTTGGTAAATGACATGCTTAAGCATCCTGTAAAATTATGGCACCTGGTGTGAAGTCATTTTCAAGAAAATGGTATATTTGTATACATTTCCAACGCTGGTCGGCCGACCACCGTTGGAAAAACCTAACTATTTTTCAATTACTGCACCAAATTTACCATTTTTTTTGTAGTCTAAATCTTGTTTTGCTAGCTATTGGTTCCATGCTCATGAACGGGTGCAGGCCAGCTAGACTGGTTCCCTTACCTTACAATTTTTTGGTATGTTTGATCCATTTCAGTGGAGTGGAGTCAGGGAACCAGACTACTTGAATATTTTTCTTTTTCTTGGTTTTTCCAGCATTTTCGAACACAAAACTTCAAACATGTCAGTGTAAAAATATTTGATCTATTATACTAACCCCCCAAATAGTTCATTTCTGAAAATTACAGCAAAAGCCAATGATGTACATTTCCTTTAAGCTAATATTTTCACTTTCAAATGAAACATTTTAAGGGAACATGCATCAGGTATAAAATTGACAAACTGTTCTCTCACTTCTGTCCATTTCTGCAGTTTCTCCTGGTCTTCACTCCAGTCGATCTTCAGGCAGATGTTGTTGCCGTTCATCCGGTCAAAGTTCTTGTTGCCGACTGACATGGTGTAGAAGTACTCCCTCCAGATGAGTTGTGCGGTCAGGTGGGATGGCGAGATAGTGTTGTTCAGCTGTGGCAAAAGAAAAAAAAAATGGAACATGTGACCCGCCAGCACAAGACCAGTCCCTTGGACCAGTTTTTGTTAACTAGGATTTTGGCTCACTAGAAAGGGTATTGATAAGCATTCCAATGGTGAATACAATAGGGAATCAGACAAAATCTTACGGAGTTATAGATAACACCGGAGTCTTACATAGCGCACGTATCTACCAACAATTAGGTACTCAATGCGCTGGTAATTATGTCTATTTTTAAAGACAGGTAAATGAAGTTTATTAGAAATACGAGACCCATTATGTAGCACACTGCTGCGCATATTGCAACCACTGCCAGAACACCGAGGCAAACCCCTTCTCTTAGCGATAAGTGTTTCTAGATATTCTCAGTTCCCAATTTTCAGGGCTCAGAAAGTCTTAAAAATGGAGAAATTTGTCATTAAAGTTTCTCAAATGTACCCCTTAGCAATGCACATAAAAGCAACCCCAATGAAATTTTGATTAGACATTCATCACTTGTCCTAATTTATTTATGCGCACGTGTATGTTTTTCTACGTTTGTGGAATCATATCATCATGCACAGTGTAAAAACCTCCAACACCTTACCTCTGTGTAGGTGTCATGGATGCGCCAGTAGAATTTCCTAACAGACAGACAGCCAAACCTCAAGTACGGACTCAAGCTCATGGGCGGGCCTAACAGGTCTGGCATGTACTGGTTAGGCAAGCAATATCCAGCTTTGAAGGCCTGTAAAATGACACACATTGTGCAGATAAAAAATGGCTTGTTGTGACTTAGACTGATGATAAATCCATTGAAATGGCCGTCAACATTAATGAAACTGGCAGTTTAAGCTCGCTGAACCACAATAAAATGGGCTTCCATCATAACGGTAATGTACCTGCATGTACATTTATTGCTTGCTATGCTGGCTCCCAAAGCAACTAGTTAGAATTAATCCACATTCCAAACACACTGTCCTCAAGTAAACTGCTCAGCTTAATACGAAAAATCTTTTCACATGATCCCATGGCTTAAAGAGCTGTATTTGGGCAAATCACACAGTTTATCACGAGTCAAATGACGAGTCAAATCACAAGTCAAATCACAAGTATGGTAACAAGTAACAGGGATTAGCAATGACAAAAATATGTCTTTGGCACAGTTCATTTGAATAGCTTGTGACTTTGAGACTGGATGGCTTGCAATGTGATTTGTGATTGGCTTGTGAATGATTGTGATTGACTTTATATATGACTCGAAGCTTTGCTGTGATTGACTTGTGATTGACTTGCAATTGACTTGCGATCGACTTGTAATTGATGTCTGATTGACATATGCTTGACTTGTGATTGACTTGTGATTGACTTATGACAACTTGATTACAAGTTTGCATGGGCTTCATTTACTCACAGCCGCTTCTCTGCGAACCCGGACTTCAAAAAGCTCCAGGGCTCTTGTCTCTCCACCAATCCACAGCTGTCGCTCCTGATCTGGATGCTCCATCTTTGGAGCTGTCAAAACGTAAAACAAACATCTTATTAGACCTGGATATTATGGCAGAAAACAACTGTGTCTGAAAGTTGTAATCAGCCTTAGACTTAGCCTTTACGGATTACAAAACCAATAACACGGTTTTGTTTTGTTTTCTTTCACACTAGAAAGAAAAATGTTTGGGCTCATCAATTCTATAATTGAATTCGATTTTTTTTCATAAATTACGAGAATTCTGTACATCCTCCAGTTGGACATTTTTTGGGGGACACCCTGTATATATGGAAAACAAGATTCGGGTAGAGAGTTCCAGAGCGAGGCAATACAAGGGAAAAAAATTGACGGATATCTTGCAGTATTAATTTTGGAACTGAAATGGTGAATGGATGCGACGAAACTACTGGAACACAAGCCATGATGATAAATGAAAAAAGCTTGGAAGAAAACATGAAGAGGTTCCAGTAAGAATGCCAGGTCATGACCTACAGATTGGAGTTCAGCAAAGTCAGTTAAAAAATTGTGATTGACTAACCTATGTCCTGAAAGTGAGGCAGTGCGAACTGGTCAAAGTTATCGCAGATGGAAAGCTTGACGGAGCTGAAGTCTGGCTCCCCCGAGGGCCGGTGAGGCAGCCCGATCGTGGAGACAACCTCTTGGAACATGGCGTAGGTGACGGGTGGGGTGCCACCATTTCTTGACGTAACTCTGATGTAAAAAACAAACGGAAATTATGTACAAAACTATCTGTACCATCATATTGTATGTTAGCTCTGTTTCATGGTTTAAAAATTAGGTCTATTTTAATGTTTCATCAATTTAAATGTTCTCATTTTTTTTAGAGCTGGTATGTACATTTGTACATGTTCATGCATTTGATTTCTCATTTTCTGAATTTTTTTGTGGGGGAGGAACAGAGGTTAAAAGAATCAATATTTCCCATGATATTGGAATAAATTAGATTTCCCAAACGATGTTTTTAGTGTTTTCATTTAAACATGTTAAATGGGTATGAAAAAAATTCATGGAAGTCAACTTTTTATCCAAATTAGGTGTGCAGTTGTGTTTGTTCACCACCCTGAAAGACTGAAACATTATTTTTGCTCTCAGATATTGTATTTTTTTACAAAAGGAATAAATCAAGTTTTTTTTTTAAGTGATAATGGACAATTTTGACTGTTTTCCTTTCCATTTTTTGCACTGTATTTATAGGGAAATATTGAATTGTTCTTTCTGGCATCCTGCCATTTTCAAAGAAATCAACAAAAGAAGGCCTGAAGACGCATCATTGGAAATATCCGTTAGTAGTTTGTTTTTTTTATTCGGCAAAACGCACAAGCGTTGACACAACACACGGGCGCCGTTGACATAGCGTAGCTGCAATTGGCTCAGTGAGAACGTGCCATGCCCAATTCAAAACATGATTCAGCAACTTGTGATTTGTAATCGAGATCCTAGAATGTTGTTTTTCTCGAAATACACAGCTGAAGCTGAGCTGAAACTTCATCAGGTTAGTTGTTCAGTACCCTTCTTTAGATTTTGAGCACTTGTGTTGCTTCAAACGAACACAATGCACAAATTACAAATGATGGACTGTACCTTTAAATATATTTTTCTCACCTGGTCACTTTCTTTTTGACTCGCCCTGAATAGAGAATGTGATATTCTCTTTATGTATAGGATACTATACTCTGGGCCATTATGATCCCCAAACAAAAGAGTAAGCCCAACCCCGAAATTTACTTCCCATAAAAGGAACCAAAACAAAGTGGACATGAATAAAGCAAAGGCAAACCAGTTCACACCTTAATTAACAATTAATATTATTATTTCAACAAAAGGCACTCCCCAAAGTTCGACGATCCACTTTATACGGGGACGAACATCCCCGGGAATGTCCGGGAATATTCACAAGTGACTTACTCATTGGGATCCCATAGAGTGTGGGATACCCTCTCGATACATCGGATCCCACGCTCCTCACACAGTCTCTTGACAGCATTATCACGGTCTTGCCAGATAGGCTCAGGATCCTGCTCAAACGTGATCAAATTCACACCCCATTCCTGGAGAAAACAACCAACAAAAAGTTGTTTACATTAAAAAAAAAAAAAAAAAAAAAAACCATCTGCAAGGCCAAAAAAAAAAAATATTTGGTCTCTGGTCAGACCAAAGTTCCGGAATTGACGCGGCCACGCGGCTTTTTTTTTTTTTTGCTTTTTTTTTTTTCTTCAAGCTTGGATTGTACAGACAAGGTGGGGTACTATTTTGCTTTTATAGTGTCCTCATGTACATTGGTGTCCTCCATAATTTGCCTTGGTGCTTTCGATCATTTGCCTTGGTGCAATTTCCCATTCCTTGGTGCTCTTTGGTAAACAAAATTGAGGAGGTGCGGAAAAAAAGGGCGCTGTTGGAGCTACCGCGGAACATTTTGGAAAAAAAAAAGATCGACGCGCATGATTAAAATCAACGCGCGTGCTGACCAGAGACCGACTTATTTTTTTTTGTGGCCTAACTGAAGAGAATGCAATAATATACATAAGTGCAATTGTTTTATCACTGTTTGGTCTAGAACAGCCACGAGTCCAGTCTGTAAAAATAACTGTTTACTTGCATATAAATTACCTCATATACACTGCGCTGCATATAAATTACCTCATATACGCTGCGATGCACATACCTCTGCGTTGCATGTGCATGTGGGGCCGCACCTGAGAACTGCAACCACTCTCATGTCCAGCAAGAGAGCTTGCCGTTATCAAAGGTTACACCGCAGTGATTTAATTTATTTCTTCGTAGTTTCATCCCTTTGTCTTTTCGACGTATTGGTACAATATAACAAAACAATTGTTGACTGCTGTGATGTGCGATATGCAGTTTTTACCTTCCTTGGGGCACATAGTTGCTATGCCCCCCTTGGGGGTTAAAAACACCATACCTGTATCCCAAATCACAGCAGTCAACAACTGTTAAAT
Source organism: Patiria pectinifera (assembly GCA_029964075.1). Classification (NCBI taxonomy): domain Eukaryota; kingdom Metazoa; phylum Echinodermata; class Asteroidea; order Valvatida; family Asterinidae; genus Patiria; species Patiria pectinifera. The sequence continues at coordinate 7,119,683 of CM057130.1, read as the reverse complement.
AAGTGCTTACGAAAATGCTGGTTTTAAGCGCTCTACATACATGTTTGTCATTAAAATTAATACAAATTATCTTGTTTATTACCCCTACTCATCTGGCATGTAAGGTATTCTTAAGATTTTATCACTTCTGGGTGAAATGTATTTTTTTTATGTGCTGCCATAACAGCACATAGAAGCCAAGTCAATAAAACAACCATTTCTCCTTGGTGGGGAGAAGAAGTTAGTTCCGATAAAGTCTTTTGGCTAAGCACAGGCGTACCACAAACCAACAGGCTGAAATCAAAACCCACATTCTGAACAACCATCCCGGGTCCAAATCACCAGACTACACAGCAAGTGAACTCTTAGTACTTTCTTTTGCTAATAAATTACTTGAAACATTTTCAGATTATTAAGATAACCGGATATTCAAATTTTAACCTTGGGACCCTCTTACAGCTGCATACTTACAGTATGTTCTCCAATACCTATGTTCCCCAATACCTATGTTCCCCAACCCTAACATGTTCCCTAACTCTAACCCTAAGGATTTTGGGGAACATACATGTAGATCTATATCATGCTTCCACTATTTTAGTCATGTTCCCTGTATCCAATAACAGTACTGAATGATAATGTTTTTGTGCAAAAAGAAATCAGACTATTTTCTCTCCAGTCTCGCTTTGGTTACATTGATTGAATGGGAAAAAAAGTCAAATGGCTGCAACATGACAATGGTCTATTGGGGAACATCGGGGATACCCGTAGAGCTATAATTACTACCTGTAGAGCGCTAACTCATGTACAAAGTGTTGCCTGCTGGGCGCATCCATGTTTGTCCACAAACTTATGGAAAACTTAAAAATGTTGTAAGTTTTTTTGTACGGCTATTTGCATATCTGCATTTGTATTCTATACAGGTGCGTTATCGAATACAATACGCCCAAAACCGAAATGCCAGTAAATGAGCGTGTCATTTTACTCTACGCAAACAGCGCAAAGCGTGCGCGTATCCGCTACAGATACCTTTTGCCATGACGTTTTTGGACCGTCATGACGCGCTTAAGTTGTTTGCGTAGTTCTACTTGCACATTGCATTTAAAGTACACTTTCAAAATTCAATCCATCTGATTCGATTGTGTTCTACAAACGCGCACATGAATTCAAGATGTCTGCGCGCAGGACGGCTTCAAAGTGTCTCCACGCGCAAGAATGAGGAGTTAGCGCTCTAGTAATTTAATATAGCTCTATGGGTAGACCCCTCCTCTTACAGGCTATTGACATTGCAAGCAAACTTTGCAATGAACATGGAAGTGTTTTCGAGAGTGAAGCAAAGCAAGAGGCTTTAGCATTATACATACGTATAAGCTGCCATGGCATCAACGGAGAAAACAGCCATACAATGCAGGAAATAGGCACTTTTCCCCCGGTTGCCATGCCAATGAATGCTTTTATCAGATTTGCGTACCTGATTAAGTCTAAAAATAACAAGTGCTCTACGATAAATCAAAAACCTAAGATGCCTGAAGACATGTTTTTCTCATCTAATCGCTGCTTTCTTTTAGCTTGCAGAGGTTTAATCCTACAAGCCTTGAATCTGTACAATTCTCAGACTGATTTGGAATAATTTAAGCGTCAGGATCAAAACCAGTGGTCAGAAAGGTTCTTCAGAAAATTATGTTTATTTTTAAAGAGAGGCGGAAAATTAACCTGAAATTATCTTATTCAATGCCAAAAATACATATAATTTAACAGATTTCACAAGTTTGAAACAGTTTGTACAGGGACCTACATGTATAGGTTAACATGGATACATTTCTTGCCAAGATGTTTACTGTTTCAGAGCCAAAATTCTGTATCCTTGCCTCAATCAGTTGGTCAAAGATGGTGCAAGGATCGCCATTGAATGTGTAGAGTCTTCCCCCAACTTCCTTGAGCTTTCTGTCGATGTCCTCCAAAGACTCGTAGAGGAACCGCCAACGGTTGAAACCGCAGACTTTTGTCCCTGAGGTAAATTGGATTGACAATAAACTACAATATCACAAGGAATCATCAAATCATGCATCATAATTACAAATTTAGACATGTTCAATTGCATAACACTCTTCTAGTTTTGAATGAGTAAAATGTTTAATGTTTTATGTAGATGTAGGGTTATTAATTCTGGAATGAATTTGATTTGATTTTTTTCCTGTCTTTATCAAGCCATTTGAGAACAAAGAAATGTGTCCACAGTGATACAAATTTCAGTATGTGTGTACATGTTCATGTACATGAGGCTATATACATGTAGTCATTTTGGCTTCTTGTTTTCACATGTAAAATGCAACTTGGGTTATTGTGAGTTTTTATTTTTGAGGCAGAGAGAAAGGTTGATATTTTATGAAAATATCACAAACAAGTTACAATACTATAACACAGTATGTTTTTTTATCATGTGTTTGAAGTTGATTTCAGACACGTACATGCAACGTTCGTAACGTTAAAATGTAACGTCCGTAACAACAAAAGCATGCTGTTTTCATAACATCAAAGTTCCGTTTTGTAAAATGTCATAGGTGTTTTGAAATAGTGAACCTATAATATTCTTGCTTGTAACGTAACAGACTTTTATCAACATGCACTGACATAAAAAAATCTATGTCTTAAAGTGTAACACCCGTCGTTTACAGCGCTTACCGGTATCTCATTAATTAACATAACATTAACCCTAACCCACCTCACTCCTCCAAAATCCTCCTGGCGGTTTTGGAGGATTCTAGAGGATTGAGGATGAATGGTGATTGAATCAAATGAGGATGAATGGTGATTGAAGCACAAATGGTGATTGAAGCACATGAGGATTTTGGAGGATTGAGGATGAATGGTGAATGAAACACAAGAGGATTTTGGAGGATTGAGGATGAATGCATTTTGAGGCAGGACTGTCTGATGATTTTGAAGGATTTGGCGTTGGTTATCCTTCATTTAAACACGAGTGCAAAGTTTTGGGATGAGGAGGATTTTGGAGGATTGAGGATGAATGCATTTTGAGGCAGGACTGTCTGACAATTTTGAAAAATTTAGGCGGAGTTGAAAAATTTTGGAGGATTTTGGAGGATTGAGGATGGTTGTAAGCAACAAGGGCCTAGGGGGTTAGGGTTAAAGCAAATCCTTTGCAAACATCAAAAAACAAAACTACCAAATTAATGTGAAATACCTTACTGGACTTTAGTGAATGACAGTCTAAAGCATCCTGTAAAATCATGGCACCTGATGTGCCGTCATTTTCAAGAAAAGTGGTATTTTTGTATTAATTTCCAATGCTGGTCAACCGACCAGCTTTGGAAAAAAATGGCTTTTTACAAATACTGCCCCCAAATTACCATTATTTAGTTAATTGGGTTGCATTTGTTTGCAATCGATTACACACAGTTCTATGAATGGGTACAAGCAAGCTAGACTGGTTCCCCAACCTTACAATTCCCTGACATCTATAAATTGCTTTGTTTCATCTTAAGTGGGGTCAGGGAACCAGACTACAGGAACGTGGTTGTTTTTCTTGGTTTTTCAAGCATCTACGAACACAAAACTTCAAACAAGTCAGTGTAACAATATTTCCTACAAAATACTAACCCCCCCCAAATCCATCCATTTCTGAAAATTACAGCAAAAGCAAATGCTGTATATTCCCTTTAACCATCTCATGAAAGGCCTAAGCTAGAGCTACAACAAGTACCAAATACATACAATTTTCTTTCTTTGCAAGTATTTTACTTTGTTTCAAATTGATTTTAGGCTCACGTCAGTAACGACGGAGCTGCCCAAATGCAAGCTGTAAATGAAGTTTGTGTGTAAGGATAAACTGGTATGAACATGTACTTGGTATTCATGAAGGTTAGGTTTTAATTCTTCATCTGCAATTTTCCTATTCCTTACATGTCACATTTTATACCCTTGAAACTAAGACTAATTCATGGACTACTGGTAAATGTACCACAGGTAGCAGGATGGCATATCAGACCAGACAAAAAAGATCTAAAAAGATCTACATGTATGACAAGATTGGACATGCCTGTCCCTTCTAGGCAAACAACGATAAAATGTGACGTGAGATATTTTTTACTTTGATGTACTGTATGCCTTTTTATTGTTAAAATTGTGCAACAGAGTGAGATTGTTTCCAACCCTGGTCAATTGTAAGATATCAATCAGATGTGCATGCCTGCTGCAAGCTCTTACAATGTACGGCAAATTTGACAGTTTCTAAAAACAATTTTAAGAAACACGACAACAACACAAATAAGGCAAGCAGCGCGTGTCATTGCCCTGGAGTTGAGTGAACTCAAACTGACTGCTCGCTATGGTCTTACAATTTGATAAAAAAAAAACACCGACAATGCGTCGAGAGGAGAAAAACACGTGTGAAGTGAAATCTTGAGTTTAGTCTGCACGCAAGAAACGTGCCTTCTGGCCACGCTGGTAATGTAAATTTCTGTTTGTTAGTGCCGTAAACTTGTCTGAAATAAATTAATTCACTAAGTGCCCCTCTATTGATGATGTGTACTTATCCTTTGTTAAGGACTTACAAAGAAGGCACAAAAGCAGCTGTTTTTAAATTATTGTTCAATTTGGGGATTATTGTACGTACTAAAATTTAAGTCAAGACACGGACATGTAGGTATGATTTGTTGAAGCAAATTTTCCTAATGTGTTCAGGTTTGCTGATTGCACAACCACTCCCAATGCTGGAGTACATCATGTATAATGAGATTGTAGAGTATGTACATGTATCATTCATCTTCCATTAATTAATTTAACAATTTGATTAATTGCATTGCTAAACATTTTCCGGGTACTGGGTGGTACATGTAACTTTTTCCTCAAACACCTGGTCATCAAAAAGTTTTCTACAATCAAGGCAAACTTGTGAGTCCACATGGTTTACTCAACAAAAACATAGAAGCTGAAGTACATGTCTTTTAGGGCCCCCCCCCCCAAGTCTCTGGTTTCTGGTATGCGCCCGCGCACGTCGCCATAGCCATGCGCGTCAGCAAAATTAAAAAGGTTTTTTTTCATTGTCAGATGATGTTTCCAAACCGCCAAACTCACTGCTTTTGACTGGAATAATTGCTGCGGGTTGAGATGCGGTAGATATAAAGTCTGAGACCAAGTCCCTCCGCAAAAAACATTGTAAATACGGTATTTTGCATAGTTTAACATGTTTAACAATTAAAGTGCATGTCGAACACCAATTAATAGTGTCCTGCCTAGCATGACGTACATTTTGTACGTGTGTAAATGTACTTTAATTCACTCAGGAATAAGTACCGGTAAAAACACCGCACTTGATCGTACTTGTACAGTGCAGTTGTGACAGTCTAAGGAACTAGTACCACACAATTAAGCCCCAGGCACATCTCAGATGCAAACAGATGATCTGTTTGCGTGTGTATCTTGCATTTTCTTCATTTGCATTTAGAGTGCAGTATTAGTGTTGTTGGTTGTTACAGACCAATCAAAAATCAACTTTGAATCCCCCATCTTGCATAAATTGCTTCATCGAATTTCATGGATCAGTTTCTGAGTGTTTTTTTTTGCTCTAAAACTCGGCTCAAGAGTAATTTGAATTTTTACTTTCAAATGACACAGGGGATAACTGTAAAGTATTCCGATAAAAAAAAACACCTAAAAAAACCACACAGGAAAAAACACTTGTAAATGGAAAACAGCTCTGAATCTAAATTACAAATTATGAAAATTTAGTCGAATATTTGTGAGAAATCTCACTCCATCTTGTTTTCCCTTGGCCTAACCAAAATGCATGCACTATTGCACTGTTCAAACCTTAGAATGCTGGCAACATCTACCGGTATGCATATGAGGAAGGTGTCAACAAAGTTGAAGGTAATACAACATAATTTGCTGTCATTTTCAGAAATGGATGAATTTGGAAGTTAGTATTTTAAAGCAAATTATACATTTATTGTTACACCGACCTGTTTAATTAAAGTTGTGTTTTCATACACATGTATAGGTGCTAGACAAACCAAGAGAAAAAAATGCTGTTCTTGTGGTTTGGTTCCCTGATCCTACTTCAGACGAAACAGAGCTATTTACAGATGTCGGGGAATTGTCTGTTCAGGGAACCAGACCAGTTGGCTCGCACCATGCACCGATGTGTAACTGATTGCAAAGAAAGTGTGCACTAATTAAAACTTGGGGGCAGTATTTGAAGAAAACAACATCAGTTTTTGAATTGATACAAAAATTCCTCTTGAAAATGACAGCACACCAGGTGCCATGATTTCACAGGACGCTTGAGACTATTATTCATTCACAGTCAAGTCAATGCAAGTAGGGTATTTTCATAATAATTTGGTACATGTAGTTTTGTTTTTTGATGTTTGCAGATGTTGTATATTACCGGTACATGTAAGCCCCGTGCAGCTACAGGCCAGCATTTCATACGAAAATAGAAATTACCTGTGATTCACATCTAGCGATAACAGAGCAGCGTTTGTTGTTTTGTGCACTTACCCGCAACCTCGCCATCAAAGATGAAAACAGGGTACAGCTCGCTGGCAAGATTAATGGCATCGATAAGGCTAGGGTTGTCATGGAGACGAAGTCCATGGCGGAACCAATGGACAGCGATGGTTTCTTTCTTTCTGTCCTTGTTGTCAAGGCCTAAGGCTGGTCTGGTTGGCATGTCTGTAAGGCTAATTAGAAAAGAAAAAAAGGAAGATATATGTATTAGTTAACGAAATGTTGGTGTGGTCAGCCATTCCATGTAAGGGTCATCACCAAACTCAAAAATTGAAGTGAAAGGAATAGATGTTTGTCAGTTATATTTGATAAGAGGAATATTGAAACCATCTAAATCTCAAAAGATTTTTAAAAATAAATCATTTGATTTAAAGTTTCAGCCTCCTGAACATGGATGAATTTTGTGGGCAAAACGGAGGGTCAGGGGTATAAATCACAAACTGAGGAAGTAATTGAAGCTCATTCATAAGATTGTGCTTTATCTGCATACATTTGGTAGCTATTCCAGTCTATTTGATAAAACATTGAGAATTTTTCCAAATGTCTTCAGTATTTTCCCACTATTTCATCGTGAAAACACCCTCAAAAATATGTCACGCGAGTCACAAAATAGGGCTTTTTTTCAGATTACTTAATAACTAGAGAGGGATTCAGCTAGTGTTTGATATTTGTAAATGGAATAGTGGTGGTCTATCAATAAAAGTATGAATATTGTTATTTGCTCTACATTCCTTGTAGAAAAAACTATCTCAAGAATGTCACGCGAGTCACACAAGATGTATGTCACGCGAGTCACCAGGGGCGGATCCAGGAATTTTTGCAGGGGGTTTCATCAGCCAAAATCTGAAAATGTACACACGTTTTCTCCGGACACTTGGCCTTCGTAAAATCAAAAACTGGGAGGTGGGAAAGGGGGGCTGGTACCAATTTCAATCAAGGGTGCTGTTCAAATTTGACGATTTTTAACACATTACAGAATGGTGTACCTTATTTTGAACAGGCGGACATTAGACCAGTATAATTTTTTGGGGGGTGACACAACAGGGGGTTTCAACTAATTTTTTAGGAATTTGTATGAGAATTTTTTTACAGAGCTGGGGCTGTTGACCCCCTCAGGATCCGCTGCTGGTCACAAGCGAAGCCAGGAATGTTTCATTTACATGTAATACAAAGAAACAATGCCATATTAAATTATAGAATTGGAATTAAGTCTTTAATTTAAGCATTAGTTAGGCCTATGTAACAAGAAATTGAATAAGTTTTTTACAAATGTTTATATACAGTCGAGTCTCATTAATACAAACTTGTTCGGACCTAGCCAAATAGTTTGTTATATCAGAATTTTGTATTAAGAAGAACATCAGTCCCATTCATCATGCACATAATTTAATGCGGGACTAAGTCGGGACTAAGGCTTTATGTTTGTTATAACCAGAATTTTGTATTAACAGAGTTTGTACCAACGAGATTCGACTGCACTGTATACTTTCCTATACAACTGCATCATTAATTGCAGCTCTTACCTTTTAAGGAAACTGTGACTCTACATGACCAAGAATTACACCTGTTTTCCTGAAATAATCACCCGTGGATTGATGACATCACTTCGTAACTTAAATTCCGAAACATTTTTTTGTCTCCATGTCATTGTTAAGGATATTGTGTTTAAACCAGATTTCCACCCCAACATTTGCCAAAGTAAAGGGATAAATAGCAGTTTTCACACTCTTTCATAAGGTATTCACAGGTAAATCATTTTTATTAATATAATATTATGATTTGATTTGTTATACTAAAATTACAGTTATAATGTGAAAGTGAAAAGCTACTGTGTCACGCGAGTCACGCATTTGTGTCACGCGAGTCACATTTTCTTCAGGCTATTTCTTACCTCGAGGGATATTTGGCACAATACAACTTATGCATGTATTGGGTGAGGGTATTAAGTTCTAAGTTCTGTAAGAATAATTTTTAGAACACTGGTAGATCCATAGGAAAAGCTATTTGAATCAAGGGATGTCAAAAATCCCTTTTTCTATCCTGTCACGCGAGTCACGTCAAAGAAACTGTGATACATGAAAAAATAGCGATGTTAAAGTAATCATATAAAAACTAAACCATAGATTCACAATGCCCTGACTCAAATACATGCTAATTTGAGTTGAATAAATGCCAGGTTAACAACAGTAATGCATTAAAACTTTACAATTTGTTCAAATGTCACGCGAGTCACCATGGAATGGCTGTGAAATGTAAAACCCAGACCTTTTTAAGGTTATACTTGTGTTCCCCAATGCTCTTCAACAAGTTCAATTTTTTTTTCCATTAAAGAATTTTCAACTTGGTTGTTTAAACCCCATTAAAAACCTCTCCCACCACCATTTTTGGACAACTGCAACCATCTGAAAAAAAAAGGCTTTTTTGTTTTGGGCACAAACAGATTCATTTTGCAAGCAGACTGGCTCCCGGTCTGTATATAATCAAAATTGTAATAATTTATCAAAAATAATAATTCAATAACTGAACCTGCGCCGTTTTTTTTCGGTCGATGTCTCATTCAAAAGTGAATAACTTTTCTATTGCCAGAAAAATAGCAAATTAGAAAAACAATCTATTTTTTGGGATGAAACTCGAAAAATACTGGTAGCAAAGGAACGCAAAAAACAACAAAACTAAATAGCAGTGAGAAATGAAATTTTCAGTTTCACAGCACAAGCCACTTCGAAATGCTTTACAAATTCTTCTTTTTTATTTGAAATTTTTATTTTTCTAGCAATACAAAAGTTATTCAATTTCAAATGAGACATCGAACGAAAGGAGCACCCACACTGAGTTATGGAGTAATGATTTCGAATTTTTTGTGGCCCACAATAATTGGTTACACCTCTATGTTCCGACACCCCTATGTTCCGACTGCACATATTCCTATTCCTAACCCTAACCCTAACCCTAACTGGGAGTAACACAATCTAGGTTGTCGGAACATAGGGGTGTCGGAACATAGAGCAGTCACCCAATAATTCATTTCTTGCAGAATAGACTGGTTCCCATCACCCTATCAGGTTTGATATTGTAGGAAGCAGGAACCAGTTCACTCACAAGGCACCAAAAACAACCCATAATAAGAACCTTTCATTTCTGAGGGTCACATATCCCTAAAACAGAAAAAAATATTTTGTTTTAAATTAAATGTACAAGTTGAACATTCTTCAGGATTAAAATAATAAAACTGGTTAAAGACACTGTGGAAAAATCTTTAATTAATTTAATTAACCATAACCTTCCCAAATCCTCCAAAATCCTCTTTGCAAAATGGAGGATTTTGCAGGATTGAGGCTACGTGGCAAAAAAGGTGTTGATGATTTTGGAGGATGTCAGAGTCTTGGGCCAGACCTTGTGTTGTTTGTGCATGCTCAACCATGCATACATTTAGGCCGATATTATACTTGAAATCCGCCGCACTGCTCCAGGATGTCACTGGCTCTGCCTCAACATATTGAAAGTGATTGCCTTTGCAGGATTGAGGCAGTGGTCACCCCTCCAAGGATCATATTCAAGAAATAACGGAGGAATTTTGCAGGATTGAGGCTGTATGCTACATGTTGTATTTTTACATGGAGGCAGTTGGAAGATTTTGCAGGATTGAGGTTACATAATAAAAAATGCCGAGGGAGTTACATGTACCCCGGTAGGCCAGGGTACCGTACATGACCTGGCTTTCTTCAGTGTATCCAAACCGATATTGCTGCGGGTGATAAAAATTCAGCATTTAATGCAAACACCTGTCACATGCACCTGCCACACGCGCCAATATCATTGTAATGTCACTCACACTATAACACTATCAAGGAAATGCCGTCAGGGGTGCAATATTATAAATTATTATTTATATCAGGTTTTGAGTAGTAAAAATAAATCAGCTTATTGTATACTTTCGTAAAAAGTACCCGGATGACCATGGGCGTCGCCAGGATTTTTCCGAGGGGGGAGGGGGGGGGGGAGGGGGGGGGACAAACCTAATTTTTCCCAAAAATTCCATAACTAAATTTTTCTTTACATTCTCAATTTATCATTTTTCGAGCATGAGCAGGGGAGCAATTTCCCTACCCCCACCCCCATCAAATTAACAGCAATATGGCCTCGCACCTCTTTTTCCCTTTTTTTCCCCTCTTTTTTTCCCGTTTTCCAGGGGGGGGGAGAGAGGGAGGGGGGAGAGGGGGAGCAAGCGCCCCCCCTTGCCCCCCCCCCCCCTTGCTATGCCCATGCGGATGACAGTCATCCGGGCATTTTTTTTTCTGGTTTCTGCACAATCTAGATCGTAGAAAGACACTGTTGTCAATGTCAAACAGTCAAGTTTACGCGTCGCACCCACACGTGGATGCAGCGCGCAGCACTAGTAGTAGGGTGTACGCGCACTGTTGTCAACAACCACAATATGGCAGCTTCTCGCGGCACAAAATATGCTTCATTAAGCGAAGAATAATTCAACCAAATTTGAGAAATAAAGACAGTGTCCTGAAACTAGTAGTAGGGTGTACACGCACTGTTGTCAACAACCACAATTTATGGCAGCTTCTCACGTCACAAAATTTGCTTCAGTAAGCGAAGAATAATTCAACGAAATTTGAGAAATGAAGACAGTGTCCTGAATTTTTTTTATTGCAGTTCAGGTCAGCCTTTAAATAACAATATCATGCTGCATGGCTTTTATTTAATATTGGATGTTTTTTTTATATAATGCTCACTTTTGCAGTGCTTTCTATAATAGTGTATTTATTACCAGTAGTAATTTTCTTCACATATGAGATATAGTGAAAAATAGATTTTTTGGTAATGGCGGCACTAATTTGCATAAAAACAATACGTGGGACAATTTTTGAATTTTTTAACATAGCAAATCATTTTCTACGCATTTTTGCTGACCTAGAAACGTTGATTAGAAATTGATTTCCGAGGGTGCACGATACCCCCCTCTATCTCCCCAACTAATACACATGTATTGTATTCATTAACTGATGCTTAATGTTTATTGTTATTTAAAACAAAACTGGCGTTTGATTCCTTCAATTTCTTAATTTTTGAAGGTTTAAATTTTCACAACATGTACATGCACCACACAGTTAATTTAGCTTGAGAGCCACGACATGTGTGTGTGAAATGAATAAAGTGAAAGAAAAAACAATGTATTAAAGAAAATTCTATTACCGACATGTGCAAAATCTAAAAACTAAAATCAATCACTGAACTTGAAAAAATCCACTTGTCACAAATGCTTCATGAACGATTTACAGTGCTCAGTGTACATCCAGGGAAGTAGCTTTTGAGGTACACTGCTCCTGTAGCGACGATTAAAAAATAATAAATGTTGAACTCCACTGCACCCCCCCCCCCACCACCAAAAAAATTAAACGAAAAAAGGCACTGCAGATTGTTGCACGTCAGTTGCGGTCAAGCATTTTGCAAGACAAAATTGAACACCGAGTAATCCTAATTGCATAGGAAATGTGAAACCTTTAGAGCAAAAAACCCCAAAAGGGCAAGGAATCCCCATGCTAAAAATAATTACTGCTGGCAAGTGCATGTCCCTTACAGTCTTCTGCAACTCGTTGTTTGGAGGAGGCCTCAAAATATGCACGTACGCAACTGAAACACATTACTGTATGAATCGGTAACTGTATGAACAACATGTCTATTTTGGGGTTTACCTGTATTTTTACAGAGAGGACAAAGAGATTTTATAGAGCCTCCTGACCAAGAAAAAAACCGATCCCTTCAACACATCGCATTATATAAAGGTCTTAAAAAATGAATAATTAATACCCATCAAATATTTATTTAAAAATAATAACGTGTGAATATTTGATCTGATGTGACTAATATCATGCTTTTAAAGACAAACAATTCCATAATTGTTGTAGTGCAAAAGGTGGGGGTGTGTGTGTGTGTGTACCCTCAGACACACTGGGAAAGTTTTCTATTGTTAGGGAAATTAGGACCAAGTTATGGGGACTTTCTGCTGTCCCCATAGCATCTTCGGTGCGGCGGTCCCCACAATAACTATTGTTCAACTGGTGTGAGCAATAGCTATATTTTCCAACTTTAACTTGGGAGGTACCGGTACATGTGTAACTTACTGAGTATACAGTGTTAATACGTCGCTGAAGGGCAAAACCTAATATTGATCTACATCACCCCAACACAACTTCATCTTATAAAAAGGTGTTGTCACCACGATTACGGAACAAGATTGTGTGTGTACATGAGTAGGTTTATGGTGTAAATCGAAGGCACACGCGTGCAACATCTTCGGTGAATTGAGGACAGGAGCCAAATCGAGGACGACCTCGATTAGAACACGTGTACAAAACCAATGAGAGCTGTTGCCAAAACGTTAAGGGTATAAACAAAGGAAAAGGGAAACAATAGAAAATCCTTAATATTACACCATAAACAAACGTGTACATGTATGCATACGTGTATATAAGTGTATTTAATTCAGCCTGAGCCCTGATGACAGCAGGACAATGAGCAAACAACAGATGAATCCTTGACCCAGACCATGCATCTTTTGTTGAAAATGGTCCTTGAGCATATTGCTGTGTGCTTAGACTCTGAGAGAGTGTACAGTTATTGGAACAAAATGAAACACAATGCCTTGAATGACTGCGTGTGTGTGTGTCCACCAGTGGTTCAAGTGCATTCAACCACGAAGAGGGCAGTAGCCCATAAAGCAGTCACCCACGAAAGGGTTGGTTGCCCAAGAAGCGGTCGCCCTCAAAGTGGGTGAGGCAGCAATGTTGCCTACCCTCTAAAGTGGGCGAGGCAAAGCTTCGTCTAATCATCAAAGAGACTTTTAATTGCAATTTCTAGATGAATCAGCACTCGAATATATACAAATTAGATGTTGTTTGTCTCTTTGAGCAATTACACTTCAACAATTTCTAATAACTTACAGTTGAAGCCAAACCCGTGGGGGAAATGAGCCAGTCTTGCTAGAGACAAAATCCAGAGTTCGTGTACACTCGATGTAAAAACACAAGTCCTTGAAGCCGATGAAGTCAACAAGTGAAACAAATGTTGGAAGGAGTACCGGTAGTCACGGAATCATGGAGGTGTGTTTATATGAGAATGATTCGCTGGGTCTGCGAGAGCATCGCCAATCTGTCATTAGCATAGAGGTATCTGATTGGTCAATACTGATGGCAGTGACTTGTGAACACGTGCATACATGGGAAAGCACAAACTCAACACAAAAGGCTGGAATTCTAGCTTCCTGCGTTCAATATTACAAATGTACTTTGCTAGCTGCTGCTGTGTGTGATCAGCAGTTGTGAGCAAATTTAATGGAAGCTCTTTAGAAGTTAAGAACTTCAGCAATTTTGTTTTTTAGGATATACATGTATACGTGTACATGTACATGTGTGCTTGACAGTTCATCATTACAGACAAACAGATTCACAATAAAAAGCAGTATGAAAGGAAGCATCTCCAATACATGTAACTTGGACTTAAATTATTATTAAAACTGATTTAGGCCTACACGTACATTGTACATTGAGAACAAATTCTGATTCTTTATATCAAAAATCAATACAATATGTATTGTAAATTGTACAGAAATTCATAACATCTGTGTTGAACATATCATTCCTCTCAAATCAGGGGAATGATTGAATTCAACAAAGCAAAAAAAAAAAAAAAGCTAAAAATTTCTAGGAAAGATTTTTGTACTTTTTCTATTCAGATCGTTTCTGCATGATTTGACTTATTTTTTTGTGTTTGGAAATCCCAATATACATGATAAAATGTGGTATTAAAGGCACAGTCCATCATTTGTAATTTGTGTTTTTTGTTCGTTTGAAGCAACAAACGTGCCCAAAATCTAACCTGAACAACTACAAACGTAACCTGATGAATTTTCAGCTCAGCTTCAGCTGTATTATATTCCGGGGAAAAAAAAAACATTCTAGGATCTCGATTTCAAATCAAAAGTTGCCGAGTCATGATTTGAATTGCGCCTGAATTCAGCATTTTCAGCAGATTGCAGCTACGTGATGTCGCGCACTGATCCGACGAATTATAGCAACTGTGCGCATGTGTGCGTCCTGTCAATGCTTGTGCGCGCTTTGCCAAATAAAAATAAAAAATACTAAATGGACATTTCCAATGATGCGTCTTTAGGCCTTCTTTCGTTGTTTTCTTCAAAATGACAGGATGCCAGAAAGAATAATTTCACAGGGATTTTAGTGCCCTTACTATCTTTCAACCAAGTATGTTTTTCAACAATAATTACATCAGTTAGTTTTTGGATAGCTGAAAATGATAGACTGTAGCTTAAAAAAAAGTGTACATGATTCTGAAACATTCAAAGTTGGCAGAAAACTTAATTCATTTATTCAACTGCCGTAAGGTTTTAATTATAAAGGTGATTTTAATCCAGTGAATGACACGTCCGTCCGACGCCTCGGAAAAAGTGACAGAAAACGTTTTGCCATGCACTTTCATCATGCACAGTATGTGATTATTAATTATGCGATTGTACTGTATATCTGGTTGTGTGCATTTGTTTAAATGCATAATATATAAGGATAGACAGATTGTGCACAGTGGGTATAAGTTTAAATATTTTCATACTAGATGATTTACCCTTCTCACTTTGCCCCTCCCCCCCCCCATGCTGAATCTAATTTAAATAGGGACAAATTTCTAAAAAGAATCCATCGTCTTAAACTTTTTTTTTAATCATCAAATAAGCCTACAAATCATTTTCCCATTTGTTTAGAATTTTGACATATTTCCAAGGACATGTAGTTATCATGCACAGCATATACTTCAGTTAAACTTGATTGTCATTAAATTGAAAGGTAAAAATTGTAAAGTGATATATTATCAGGGGGAAAATATCACATATATAATACAAGGAGTGTTTCCAGGTCAACAACCAGACAATCCAACCAGAAATAAAGAGGCAGCACAGTGTATAATTCACAGCCAAATAAAGGGAACTTTCTGCAGACGGCAGTGGAGCGTATACCCCCTTTGACTGTATGCCTGTTGAATACCAACAAGCAAATACATGTAGGGGTTTGCAAATTTACAGGTACTAAGTACGAGTATCGGGTATTCGATTGAACAAAATACTGGTACCTGGGTACCCGTTAAAAAAACCAACCCCAAAATTTAAATCTCGAAAGTTGCTGTACAGATTGTCTATAAAGGTCCGAACGATAATACTACATGTACCACATCGGTGCGTCAATACTGCAAGGAACACAAATGTGAATCTGTTGTGTTTTTCATTTAGCCTGGTTTCCATTAAAAAATTTCCATAAATGACATTCAAAAACTTTTCTTTTGCATTGTCTGAAAAGTAATTCGAAAAGTCGGTTACAGGTACTCGATTCCATAATCTGGAACCGGTTCCCGACATCTGTAGTCAGGTACTGGAGTACCTGGTTCCGAACTTCCGATGCACAACCCTACAGACAAAACAATATAAACCCAAACCCAGTTCGTCATTCTAACTAGATTCAATGCACAACTACCTCAATGATTTTTCCTTTGGGAAAAATGCACATTGTAAATGCACACAAGTAGGGGATTTGCATTCTGCAGTTTTTCCTGCTCATCGAAACCTTTGTTCGCACAAAATTTGGGGCATGTACATGTACAAAACATCTAAAAACACATCACTGTCCAAACGTTTCAAATGTTGAGCATACTTCAGAACAAGACAATTTGTTTACTTTTGCTATTACCTGCTATGATTTTGCACCAATAAATCAAATTATTTGTCCCAAAATTAAAAATGTCAAGCCTTGATATGTGCACATGCGCAGTTGGAATTTAACAAAGTGAACTTTGCAGTTCTCCTACAGACATGGCCGTCTTTGAGAGAGACTGAAATATAGCATCGTCCAAACTAGACCCGTGAACGTGGCTTGTATACAACGCCACGTTCACGGGTCTACGTCCAAACTATAATATAAATATATATTTTAATAAAGGCAGTGGATATTTTGCCGGAGACAGCAAACCTTCAGTAAACGTTAGTTTGCCGGATATGCACTGAACATGCGCAGTTACTGTTTTTTTGTACTTAAACATTTTCCGGTGACAAATTTTAGTCTGGCTCCATGCCAATATTATCGTTGTATTTTTGTATTAACAAGATGGGAATCAGACCATTTTATAATTTCGGACTTTATTTCCCTTTAAAAAAAATCCTCCAGAGCCACAAATCTGAAAAAGAAAAAGTAATACTCTGCAATAAAATGTTTGAGACATATTAAAATAATAAAAGAAGAATATTCTTATTTATTTGGGGATGGGGAAAAAACCTTAAAATTGTGGCGGGGGTTAGGATTCGAACTCGGGACATCCCACTCTCTAGAGCTATTGCTTAACCACTGCACCGACTGTGCTATACAACTTTGGTGGGAATTTAATACATGTTATAATTCAGCCCTATCTTAAAGAGTACAGCGCCCTCTGTTGATATGGATTGCCGCCGGCAAACCTTTAGTAAACGTTAGTTTGCCGGCGTTACCTCCGGCAAAATATACACTACCTTTAATAAATGAATGTGAAAGATACGTAGACATCTTATCTATTTTGTTTGTTCATGTGTTTTGGGGTGTTTTTTTTGGTTGCGCAGGTTTTTGGTTTTTGTCCAGTAAATTGGCCACATTGACATTGACATAATTTACATGGGGCTAGAAGTGTGTCCTCAAACATTGTCAAATGCCAATGAAACTGTACTGAAGGACAATTCTGCAAAAGAGTGAAACTCAAGAAAAAATAGTCACCTCTCATGAGATTTTGGCACGTCATTTTCCAGCTTTTGCACTTTGGCCTCCTGCTGCGGCAGGGCATCCTCATCTGTCGACGTCGTGTCCGTGAGATGACCACTTTGATCTTGTTCGCGTTGTTGACGTTTCATGTCGAATATGTTTGTTTTTCAAACCACAATCTCCGAAAAAAACACTACGCAAGACTGTTAACAACCAGTTTCATTTTATGTCTGTGGCGTCCCTAACAAATGACAGAAATTCTCTGTTAAAACCAATAAATTACACGGCAAAATTAAGTCATTTACTTGACCGTGTTGGCGTACGTGAATCCCGGACCGGTCATTGCCGGTCCATGCGCTGCGTACACAACCTCGTCCCCAGGGTGTCGAGCAGTACGCGCCCACCACTACCGGCTCTCTCACCCTGGTATTGGATCATTTGCATGTGCAAGATTTTTGCAGACGTATGCAAATGAGGAACAGTCTGGTGCCTGGATATACGTTACACATTAGCGTTTGTTTTTGTATGCGGTGTCTGGGGTAAAAACAGAGTCAATTCGTAGCAGCGCGAGCACGGCGTGAGTTACGAAAACACGATTTTTGAAATCAAACTGTTACGATCTTATCAAGACAACATGCAGTATCATATTTCATATTAATATGAGCAAATTGGAAAGGAAATTAGTATTTTCGAGAAGGCGTGGACGAATGATCGCGAAAACACGTACTGCACGTTGTGAATATATAGCACCAAGTACACGATAAAAATCCATTACTAGCCAATTGCGGTATCCAATCAGGATACAGGAAGAAAGTTTCCTATCCAGGGTTTACTATTGGAAACGCGGTTGGAAATAAAGTAAGCACTGGGGACGAGGTTGCTGCGTACACCGTTTTATTTATAGTAGAGACTGGGAACATACAATAATTACACAGCACCAGACTAGGGGCCTTTTTCGGCTTATAGGCTGTGTCCGAATTACCGGCTTCGGCTGCGGCTTCGGCTGTTGCTACGGTGTTGCTAAGGGCGGCCATTTTCTAGACGTGTCCGAATTGTTGGCTGCGGCTGCGGCTGCGGCTTCAACGTCACGAATTTCAAGCCACGTGAAGAGTTGACTTCAGGCATAAAACAAAATGGCGACGAAAACATCAAACGAATTAACGACGCTACTCTGTACTCGGCATGTTCAACGTGCTTCTGCTGGGGGAGAACCACCTCTTAAGTGTAAGTAGCCGAGAGCAATGGAATTTTTTAATACTTTCTGTCATTTGTTGCAATAATGGTTCTACTTTCATGACGGCTTGCAGCCTACATTTGAAATTAAGGGCCTATTTTGACAATGTACCGTGCTAGACCCGTGAACATCACTGAACATGGCGTTGTATACAACGTTCACGGGTCTAGTACCGTGCGTACCTCGGCGCCGGCGCCGCGGTACGTTCCTGCATTCTGTGTGCATTACAATAGGCTATGTACACAAAAGGGGGGGATATTTTAGGCACAAACATTAATTTTAACAATTTTGGGGAAAAAATTGCAATCTGCTGCTACTTCAGCGGTTTGTACAAAGTCTATCATGTCTATGGTCTCAAGAACATTTTCTAAGCAACTTACAAAAATAGTATTTTAAAGTTAACTTTAAGTACTTTAAGCCAGGTTAAATTGTAAGCTAGGCCTATTTCCTGACAAAATTGGAAATGTTTCTCCATCCCAGATTTTTGTATTAATACTCTTTTCATCATTTTTGCAATGACTGACGTTCATTGAGATGATATATGAAGAAAAAAGCAGCATCAGAATGCAACATTCTTTTCACAATTTTTAACATTGACGTGTAGGCCTAGCCTACCTGCTGATATGCCCTAATTATCATATTTATGAATTACAGATGTGACTGTTTTCCAAATCTAGTGATCGGTAATCTTTAGAACCCCATTCCTATAAGCAAATAAGGTTGCAAGACTCAACAAAACACTGCTCGACCATGGTTTGACATTCGGCTTAAAAAAAAAAATGACTCTTCAAAGTGATATTCTGATATTTCTTGACACATTTGAAAGGTTGACATCTTGAATATTAGCAGGTTGAATTTGGGGAATCGGTCAGGATTAGCCCTCATGCAGCACTAGGGGCACTCTCGATTTTTTAAAATTTAATTTTCAGTGCAGGAAATGGGGACGTACGTCTATATTGTATTTAAAACAGTCGTTTTCATTCGTTCTCCACTTGGAATTAAAACAAAATCATTTCTCCAGATCTTTCTGCTGATAATTTGAACTTTCATTGCCAACTAGTGAGGCTCTACAACTCACCAAAAAAAAAATTGTCGGGGAAAGTGTCAACCCCCAACCCCCTCCCCAAGATTCCCCTCTAAACCTTGCATCATCAGTCTCTGGCAGTCTCCACCAGGTGCACCATGCCAAACTTAAAGGCGTTACTTGAACTCATTGTCTTTATCAAATAATTACGACCAATACCCCTTGCAAGAATTGTTTTAACAATTATGAAGCACTAAAAAGGGTTTCAAAGCTGAGTCATGCTTTATAATTGCATTTTGCCAATTATCAGTATTAAACCAAGCCCTTTCCTGTACTATTTACTGAATTATTTTTGTCTAAAAAGATTGATGACTTGAATAAACCATGCCCTGTTTCTACTTTTCTCTCCAGGCATTAAAGCATCCACCAATAGGAACAGGGATGGAAAGCAGTGACACACTATGTAGATCCATCTTCTGGTCTTTTTGAGGATGTGGACAAGATTCTCGGTGAGCATCCCATGATGACCACTCCATGCCTGGTATCATCCCTTGATGAAGAATTCCCAGACAAAGAAGCAGCATTTGGTGAAAGTGGCCCTGACCATGGAGCAGCTCCATGCCATGGCCCACCACAAGAAAAGAAGAAAAGTTATCAGCTGATTGATTTGATCAGTGAACAAAATGGAAGGCTGAGGAGCAGGAAACTATATGCTCTTTACTCAAAACCAGTCTTTCTTGTCTTTGTATGGAAGGCTTCTTACTGCCAAACTATCATAGAAATAGGTAAATATTCATAATTGTTTGATAATTTAACTCAAATCCACAAAAAAATTTTTGGAAGCGTAATGAAAAATCGGAGACATGATTTTTGGTAGAATGAACAAAATAATGTCTAAGCCTCAGTGGAAATAACTGAAAGTCAACAATCTTTTTTTTGTTAAAGGGCCCGCAAAATCGATTAGGAAAAAATGCAGTCTTGAAAATCTACCTTTGTGTTCCAGTTTACTTTATTTGTAATCTTCAAAATTGCCATTTTAAAGACACTTTTGGAGCCCTTTTGGTGTTTATGTAAATGCAAATGTCCATATTCATGAGCAAAACTGTGATATTAAATAATTTAGATCATAGATGTAAAACTTCATTCTGCTTAAATAGAGTCACCAGAATTTAGGAGTCTGCTGTGGTTATTTTTCTGCTTTCAGTGGTTCATTGATATTTCAATTTATAATAGTAAGACAATAAGCACACTATGCACGAATGTTTTAATAAGCAGAATTTGGGGTTCTTTGAAGAGTGTGTTCCGACAGTGACATCACAGCAACAGCACCCTCAGTTGTCTGGAAAAGCATGACACATTTTAAAGGTTAAAAAAGTGTGACTCGAAAAACAGTTTTACTAAAAAGGGATATGTCTCATACATTTCAGAGGAATCGGTGTTTGCTAATATGCTCCAGTGTAATATTAGTTTCTTGGACCCTTTGTTTTTAATTTCAAGCAATAGATCTTTTGCAATGCAGCCATTTTTGAGGTGCATAATTTCGTTCTACCGTGATCTGCATGGGTAAAAAAAACCTCAAGATGGCTGCTGAAGGAAAAAGGTCTTTTAAGAGCAGACCATCAAAACTTAGCCCTCAAGGACATCAAGAATATGGCTGCAGTTGTAATAATTGCCACTATAATAGTTAGCAAAGCAAATGCATTTAAATGTTCTAAAAAAAAATTATCTGGACATTATACACATGTATAATTACTATGTAATATTGCTCAGCTGGAATAATTTTATTGATTGTACAGTAATATAATTACTTAAAATATTTGTTTTCTTGTTTAATACCACATTAAAAAAAACTGTTGACATTGAATACTTTTTGGCAGTTACTGACCTCTTGATACCAGCCCATCCCTCCCCCTTTGTAGATTTGAAAATGTTCAGATTTTTCCCCATTTTGTGTTCTTTCCAGACTCAAAACTTGCATACGCCAATGTTCGGCCCAAGAAGCCCAAGACTATTTTATTTCAAGGATCTGGTGATTTCCTGCTCAATATCAAGCCTCAAAAGTTGCCATAATATTTGTTTTTTTTGCGTTATTTTTCTTTGTTTATATATTTCTTTGAGTTTATACATCCTTTTGGCCCATCAATGAGCCAACAACACAAATATAACTAAGAGACTAGAGAATGCACGGGACGGACGCGTCGACGAACTTGAAAGGCCCACTATTTTATACAACCTGCAGGCGCGCTGGCTGGCCTGGCTACAAATTGGTTTTAAATGAACGTTTGAGGGCGCGGCGCGGCCGCAGCCGCGTCCGAATGATCCATTGGCTGCGTCCGTTTAGCCGCGTCCACAGCCGCAGACGCAGCCAGCAGCCACAGCCGAAACATTCGGACGCAGCCTAATAAAGGAAATCGTACGCTCCCAACTTTGGGCAGATGCTTCAGGAACATCCAATGATAATGAAGCCAATAATAGTTTTAGAATATTTTCGTTTGGTTTGCCTTAGTGGTTCAGAAATTGGAGGCAAACCGAGTACTCATCAATAAACTTGCTGTGAGTCGCTTGCTTTCCAAAAGAAAAACGTTTTACGAGGTGGCATCATATGAAAATTTGGACGCTAAATAACCAGCCTCACACCGACGTGACCTGTCACTGCCCTATTTATGTTCACCAAGGCATGCGCAAGTCCGTATTTCATATAGTCCAACTATGCTGGAGGGGAGGCGTATAGTTCCCGGAGTGGGGGTATATATACCTCCCCCCCCCCCCTTCACACTTTTTGACTGGGGGCCGAATTTTCTTTTCCCAAACTACATCCACATAGTCATGGTTGTTTAGCGCCTACACCCGGATATATGCGGATGTCGTTTGAGAGAAAAAAAATCGCAACCGGGCGGCCGGGGGGGGGGGGGTCGGGATCATCCCCCACTTTTTCGTGATGAGAAACAAAGAATGCGGACTTTGAGGTATTTTTTCGAACTTCCCAACAATCAAAATGTATTCAATGGCACTGAAAAACAGAGAAAAAAAGTACAAAAGTTTTAAAGGCATCGTTTTGTTGTAAGGCTATAAGTACATCTGTATCATGAACAGCGCTCCATTGTGTATTGTTGATGTACCCTAACGTGGCGCGGCCCCCGGCCCAACGTGGCGCACTTTGATTTTTCGCCTGTAGCGCCTACCTAGAGCAAATGTTTTAAGTGAAATTTCATCAAGTTCTAAAACACTCCTGTTCATAAATCGCGAGTTCATTTACCCGTAAAAAGTTAGAAGAAAAATTTATTTGGGCGTGATTTTCCGATTTTATTTTCAAGTGCAAAGTGAACCCTTTGAAAATGCCCTGAAAAATAAGAAAATGATTTTCTGACAAACATCTGGCTGGGTACGTAAGTAGAGATAATAATTCTTTAACAGAATTTATCAAGTTTACAGAAATTCTTAAATGTTAATTTGGAATTTTCCGAGATTTATTCAAGTGCGCCACGTTAGGGAACACTCCGCCAATTTGTGCCCAATTTCCAGACGCCACCGTTTTTGAATTTCGGATTAAATTTTACGACACTGAAATTGTTCACAGAGGTTAATTAGCAAGCATTAATAAGGTAAGTATTTTACTGCATGAATTTGAGGTTTGTCAACAAAGAAGTTTGGCAACAGTATACACGAGGAAAGTCGGGTAAGCTTCGAAGTGCGCCACGTTAGGGAACACGACTATAATGTGGTGTCCAGCCCCCCTCCCCCTTTCGAATTACCACGGCCGGGCAATTTTTGGATTTTGGTCATATCCCCCCCCCCCCCTCCCCACTCGCCTGCACAGATTTACGCCACTTCATCTGGTCCTGGCTCATCCGTTGTTCAATAGATAGCTTTCCGTACGCCTAACCAACGTTATGTGGGCATGCAAATTTTATCCGACCCCACGCGCCAGCCAATCGGAGTCGACTTTAGAAATTGTGACATCATTTCGGGAAAGAGTTCCATATATGGCCATCACTTATTTTTTTCCCCTGCAATGACATGTCAACCATCAGAAAGCGATAACATGTCCTAAAAAAAGAACAAATTTAGCGAGGAATGTATTGAAGCATTTGAAAACACTTAGAATTGTTCAGATAAGTCTCATAGGGTTTGTGCACAGGGTGTCAAGTGATGCTCCATAGGTGTGGAATTCTTTCCTCATTTCGATAAAAAAAAATGTCCCCTAACTCCCTAGGGGATGTGCAAAATCGTATTAAAATTGGAGGATTCAGGACTGATAGGGCTATATAGTTGACTGGTCATGTTGCCTACCATGCATGTTTTGTAATGCAACGGGGTTATACCCGACACGAGACCCCGGCGCCCTCTGCTGGTCAGAATCTCAAGACGCAGTCTTGTTTTGCAGAACTAATCGAATTAATCGAATGCAGAATTAATCAAATTAATCGAGTGCAGAAAACGAGACTCTGCTCGCATATCATAGACCCTTGCTGTTATGTGCGCAAGCGGATATATCCCTGATGGGAACAACTGTGTCTACGCTGCACTGAGTCCATTTTATAATTAAAAATAGTCATCCTCGATCCAAGAGGAAGAGTTCTTCCCTTCGTTAACAATCGATTCATGAGTGGTTCAACTACAGGTGCCGGGAGGGGCAAGGGGTGGGGTCTCGGTATGGCCCAAAATTTTATCTAAATTTCAAACCCAAAAGTTGTTCCTTGAACAAAAGTTATATCATACCTTAACAAGAGTTTGAAACTGATTCAAGAATTTCCCAACCTTTCCAGTTCGGTCAAGAAGGAAGCGAGCTGAAGTGGCTAACACTAGTCAATACCCCGGTGGTGTGTGGGTGTCTAAATTAATGTCTAAAAAAAGAGTGTCAAATTTAAACTTTGAGAATGTTTGGTTTTAACAGTAAATTAATCTGTATATTCCACTTCGTTATTGTCAACATTCACAATTTCATTATCATCCTTTAATTTGTCTTCTAAGTCTCCCCAAGTTCCATCTTTTGGTGAACTCGCTTCTTCTCCATCCTCCATCGCCATTCCGGTCGTGGGAAGAAAAACATCGAGGTAAAGTTTTCTCCTGAGACGACCCCCGTCTTTCCCGGAGACCTCAATGACTCGTCTCGTCTTTGTCATTCCCTTTCGGTAAGAATGAGAAGTTCCTCTGGACGATTGTGGTGTGGCCCCTGAACATGCACAGGGTGTGTGTTTTCGTTTCTTGATCCTCACAGAGGGCACTTTAGCCCGTTGTAAAGTTTCAGGTTGGGGATGAATTAGACTCGTCACAGGAACAGGATTGACCAGTGATCGCGTAGTCGAATTTATTGGCAATGGCTGTAACGTTAAATTTGTCACGGGCAGTGATGCTCTTTCAAGGCCCAGAGGTCTAACAGATTGCTGGGGATTAAATTTGGCCAATGATGGGGACATTCCGCTGCAGACTTTCGTCGCGAGATGGCGCACCTGTACCTCCCTGACAATCTTCAAAATTCCCGCCGTGAAGTCATCCTGGTCCGGCCACAGACGCGGGACGATGGGCGTCACGTGGACCTTCGGCAACACGTCTCGGAATGTCGTGCGTTCCGTGGCGGGGACTTCGGGGGTGCAACGCCTGGACGCCAGTATGCTAAACTGACCCCTTTTAGTCCAACCACCGTCGTTGCCATGACAATCTCCGTAGAATTTGTTCTGGCAGATGCCTCTGATGATTTCCTTTTCACCCGACGTGAGGGAGGCGGTGCTGTCTCGAAGACTCAGAGAACTCCCTGGCCTGCTGCTTGAAAGCAAAGCATTTGCCGGACACATCTCATCTTTATTGGACATCTTTCTGAATAAGATATTGATACTGCACTACGTTTTCTGAGCCTGTTTGTTTCGTTTCCTTCCCTGAACGACAGCATAAGTGAGTTTATCCAGGACGTAGCATGTCATACTGCAAAACGGTACTCTTGTTGATGCTATCGTCATCCAAGCGCGTTGTTTAAAAGTTATTAGTGGAACTCACAAGATTGAGTTCGAATCCTATCCAAGCCATTACTGTGGTATTGCTCCATGCAGTTTGCTCTGGTGTGTGCAAAACACCTCCAAGTCGTGTCAATAAGCAATTTGGATTTTGTGGCTCACGTGTATCTCTTTATTGCCACATCCTCCCGTACGTGCATGTAGGATATCGACACAACCGCACTTTGTCGGGTTGTCTCAGTCTAACTCCTGTGAAAACGGAAGAAACCCCAACAGAAGAGAAACATACTGACTGCGTTGACTGGTTGCCAGAATTAATCGCTAACTCACCAAACACACGGTGAACCGAAAGCTTGTCTGGTTTGGAGAACATTGCCCAGAAAAAAAGTGAAAGGATTTGGATTTGTTCCCGATGGTGTGCAAACTGTTGTGCATACGTGGTTGATGCTGATCAGTCTACTTCAAAACCCAGCGTGCCAATTGTTCCCTACATCCTCAAAATGATCAAACTTCATTGTGCACTCATTTAAATCCACACAACTCTGGAATGCCACCTCGCCTATAAGTTCACTGTAAATCAACCACCTAAACCGAACTCATTATTACTCTTGATCCACTTCAGTTCCTACAGTAGACGTCGGTATGGCTATGATCCGTGTCTGTTCCTTGTATTGCTCTGTGGTCAGACTCAGACCTATCGAGTTTTACTTTTCAATTTTCATTCCAGCCCACTTCAACTGGATCGCTACTTGGTCGAATCACGGCCGATTTTTATTTTGCATCTCCTCAAAAAATGTCCAACTGCTATCAGATGAATAAACTTGATACGCATTTCGCGTTGAATTTGATACACGAGACCGTCCTTAATGGGTGATCGAGGGTTCTTCATAACCACTCAACGATTCCCCTGCCAAAAATACCACAAAGGGGAAAATATCTTGAGCAAAATCTGGTTTAAAAACATCTTGTTGAAATATGCCTCGTCTGCCAATAATCAACTTAAAAAAACAGACTTTGTTATTTGATTTGCGACAAACAATGGGACAATTCACGGAGAAGATTGTTTTTGTTGGTTAATTCATGTTCTCCCTTCTCTGAAATTCAAACCAATGGAACAAAGGAGTGACAATGATACGGGTGGTGGATTAACATAGTTGCATGGTTGAAGTTGCAGGCAATCTGCACGCTTGAATAATGTTCCCAAGCTTGGGTGGCGTGGCAAAATATACCAGGCTCGAACATAGAGGCGATTGGGTATTTATTTCGCTATAGACGTTGCCATGGTGATTTTAACAGGGAGCTCAATTTTAGCTTACATTGATTTTCAGCGGAAAAAGGAACTAGAAGACATACTAGTTTACCAGGGATGATATGTCAATTTAAACAAATCTGAAATAGGATGAAAGGTTTGAAAATATAGTTTTGTTGTTTGTGTGACCAGCCTGTTCATTGGAACCCAGGTCCTGCATGCCCCTTCTTAACAGTGCGAGTCAAAAAACTATACACTTTTAAAATTGGCCATAGTTTTATTCTGTAGCAATATAGATAAGATATTTTCGTATGTACTTTTAGAGTAACTCTTCCTGCTTCTTTTGGTGACATTTTCATTGGATTAGTTTTCATGCATGACTGCACAGGAGACAATTAAAGGGGTCGGGTGAAATCTGACTTGCGCTAACTGGTCAGGGCTGGATAAGAAAGAAACAAATTAAAAGAACACAACCATTGTCTAACAAAGAGACAAAACAGGATTTCATTAGCTTTTAAACTTCGTGTTATTTAAAACATTTAAATTAAACTCAAATGGCAATAGAAATTCCACGGTGTCTTAGTCCTCAACATGGCCGCCATCTCGTTCTAGGCGCATCATTCCTGCAACAGCACGGCGAATCACCTCCCTGTCTTGTCTGAGAATGTTAATTTCACGAGTTATCCTTTCCTGGAGGTCATCCAGAAACTCTTGCAAGCAAGATCCACAAATCTGAACTGATTATGCATTTCGATGACCTGAACGAAGACAATGGTTGTGTTCTTTTAAATTGTCTCATTCTTATCCAGCCCTGACCAGTTGGCGCAAGTCAGATTTCACCGACCCCTTTGTCTCCTGTGCAGTCATGCATGAAAACTAATCCAGTGAAAATGTCACCAAAAGAAGCAGGAAGAGTTACTCTAAAAGTACATATGAAAATATCTTATCTACATTACTACAGAAAAACTAAAACTATGGCCAATTTTGAAAGTGTATAGTTTTTTTTGACTCGCACTGTATTATGTATTAAACTGACCATAATTAATGCTTTAATATACTATAGAATTGTATATCAAAACACACCCATTGTCTTCCAATTGCTTCCGCTAGCCTGAGAGCGTTGATTTGCTTAGTTCAGGTATACGTTTCCATTTTTCCATGCAAAAGTGTTTGGTGATTTTTCGTATCTGGCAGTCAACACAGCAGTGGGTTACAATGTGGTAAAAGAAACAGAACAATCTCTAATGAGGAATGTTGCTATTATCATTATTTAACTCTGTGGAAAAAAAAATGGTGACTCAATCAAATGGAAAGACTCTTATACTTCTTCAGCCTTGAATATTGAATTCTAATGTTTTTTGGAAGCGTTATACAAAATTAATGTTCAATCAGCTTACAAGAAGCTCGTTGAAAGAGACACTTAGCGTCTACTGCAAGACCGCCTCCCATCCTGTAATAAACATTAACCCAATTAACCCTATATCCTGTGTATAATTGAATCCTTTGTCTGGTTACTCAAAGGGTAAAACTGCTTTCCATGCGTATGAGCGAAGCAAAGTAGCTTGAAAGTTGCATTTCTTTCTATACTGATAATATCCGTGTCTCAGGTTAAAAAAAATCATGCCTGGATACGGTCTTATCAGTGAAGTTTGCGCCTTTTGGATGACATATCTTTCTTTTTTCCCATTTTTCTTCTCGGAATCGCCAGCTGGTCTATCAATGCGTTTGATTTTCATTTCTGGTTTCAATTTCAATTTCAGATCCCCCAAGCAGAAATTAACCATTTTTTCCCCAAATAAATCACGATTAACTAGAGGCATGATCGTGAAAAGCCGGAGCATGTAGAGGCATGCCTTGTCATCACAACACACTGAAACGTGATAAATACATTGCAAAACAATGAAGATTTCAAAGAAAAAATAAACAAAGACGGGCAGACCAACATTTATAAAGGGACAGCCCAACAAACTTCAAACAGCCTGACAGACAGACAGCCCGACAGAAAAAAAACAGGTAGTAATTATTGACAATAATTGGTTCATATTGTTCTTGGTATTCCGACTTAAACATGACTAAACGGTTTCGCAAATCCGGGTGCATGGTTTCATCCAATTAAAATGTAAAGGGAAAACTACTTCGAATTCGTTCTTTTCAGATCCTTAAGTCACAAGAGGAAAATAAAAGTTTTCGCAAATCCGGGCACAGTTTCCTCCAATTAAAAAATAAAAATGGCGGGGAAGGCTTGCAAGGTCTTGGCAGGGAGTTCAGAACACAACATGAGCGAGAGTTTGTTGAATTTGATATAGACTAGAAGGCAGAGGTGGCAGCAAGTCATTTTTTGCAAGTCCAAGTCAAGTCACAAGTCATTGTTTGCAAGTCCAAGTCAAGTCACAAGTCATTAGGTCCAGTCACAAGTCAAGTCACAAGTCATTAGGTCCAGTCACAAGTCAAGTCACAAGTCATTTGGTCTAAAAACAAGTCAAGTCACAAGTATCTTTGTCCAGGAACATGTCAATTAAGTTGCACATTATTTTGTCCAGCTGTAAAAGCTAAAAGAATTAACCTGGGATCAACTTACGAGTTATTTTGAACATGCCTCCTTAATTCCCCTTTTTCAATGTGTTGCAATTACTATTCTTGTAGTT
Source organism: Patiria pectinifera (assembly GCA_029964075.1). Lineage (NCBI taxonomy): Eukaryota > Metazoa > Echinodermata > Asteroidea > Valvatida > Asterinidae > Patiria > Patiria pectinifera. The sequence continues at coordinate 7,090,283 of CM057130.1, read as the reverse complement.
TATCACATATCTGTCGGATATTAGCCCTTTGTATACTTTAATAAATTTACTTTACATTGTAGAAATAAATGTTGAGATGACCGTGAAAAAAAGACTCCACTCACTCGATTACATGTAGTATACTAACACTTTATTGTAAAATTTTCATGTATACTAAACGCCTCCCAATGGGTTAGGCTATCCGGTATTTTACATGCAATTGACAAAGGCCTGCTTTCTTTTCATGAAAGGTTCCTTTCAAAGTTTGTTCAACCAATACATTAAGCAAGAGACAATTGGTCATTGAAAACTGTAGTTTGTTGTGACGGTCTTATTGAAAACTTTTGAAACTAGTGGGAACTATTCATTTTACTGGATTCAGTCACTGAGGTCTATTTTCTGGAATGAAAAAGCTAATTAAAAGTATAATAGCTTAATTAAAGTGTATTGGGTCGCTCGAGTAGCGTCTGACTTGGGTTGGTAACAAGTCATTTTTTGCAATCCCAAGTCAAGTCACAAGTCATTGTTTGCAAGTCCAAGTCAAGTCACAAGTCAAAGCTGGTATTTACAAGTCAAGTCACAAGTCACAAAAATAGCGACTCGAGTCAGACTCGAGTCAGCAACTCTGCTAGAAGGGCACAGGTAACAACCAGGAGTCCCATGCCAGATATGGCTGCAATATTGTACACTTTTAAAATGGGAATGGGGTGGGGTGGAAGTAAATTTTCTGCTTTTATCCCCTAACATTTCAGTATCTGGGGAAACCTCATTTTTGGTATACATTTACAGTAAATGCTTTTCCCAGTTGAAGTTAACAAAAGCCCTGTACGACGTACGAAATGAGAGATGGCGTACATTAAATATTTCAAACGAACAAAATAATTTACGCAATGACAAAACATATGCAACTTAATTTTCCTTCTTTTTTTTAATCTGTACTTGCACTTTATTCAACACAATTTTTTAACTAATTAAAAAGTTCCAGTGTATAGTCAGACATTAGACCCAGAAATAAGGTGAACAAAGTTTCAAGTGTCACTGTACAACATTTTCAAAGTAAAGAAGAAATCGTAAAGTAGGGGAATCTAAATTGAAAACTTCCACTGTATTGTAGTGAAAACAAAAAATGAAACTAGTGCATTCACAACCCAAAACAATATTCGATTAAATTTGAGGGAAAAAAGTTAATTTCAAAGTAATTTGTATTTACAAGAAAACTGGTTGAAAAGTAAGAATTCCCACAACAGATAAAAGTTAAAGATTGTTGAATAAAAAAACTGGAAATGCTTGACAACAAAAACTGTAGTCCACTACAATGAAGGAAGTGACTTGTTAAGCTAATCAGACACGTGAATCGAACAAGACACAAGGTAAAAATAGTGCAATATTTGGCCTTCAGGCGCCCGAGGCCAAGCATGACGTTTGAGTTAACTTCCTCCCCCCCCCCCCCACTTACACCCTGGCTTTTGACAAGGTGTGAGTTGGGTCACTAAGGTTACCAGATAATAACTGATGTCACTGACAGATGAAGAGTTACACTAGTTTCAGACCGGCGTGACAGAGTTGCGCCAAACCAACATATTTCTAAGATTTGAATAAAGAATGAGGTTTGAAATAATTTAGTAGCAGCTACACATACAGGTCATTGAAAGATTTCTGTTGTTAGTTATTCATAAGAACTCCAGAGTTTTTGTCCACGGATAACTGATATTTAAGTTCATCTTTCTGAAACCAAAATCTATTGCTGTCGTCTAGAGTTGCTCCTAATACTTCTTGGTTCAGCAAGACTTTGGAACCCAGCCTGAAATCGGGTATTACAACCAATGCTTGAAACAGTTTATCTTTCCATGTAGTCACTCCCATTGCAAAAATCGAACTTTTTGTGTACTTAATTAAAAACTTTGTGATAATTTGGTTTGGTGCTTCTCTGGAACGTTAGTCTGAAATGGGTGGTAAATGATGAAAGCTATCATCTTATATGACATCTAGTTGAAAGTCAAGAAATCATGTATGCAAATCTTTGAAAACTAGATTTTTTTAAACCCTCTCATGCCTGCTGCCTATATCAACAAGAAGTGTTGAAAGTTAACTGAGTGTTGAAACATAATAGCATATTTCTCGATCACACAGATGAATTTTTTTTACACATCTTACTTTTTTTGGCCGTCATCAAGGGAAATTTAATGCTGAGATTTTCAATGGTGTCAAATACTGATCAATTTTCACGTTCACTGCATTCCGTTGTACAGTGTCCGAAGTCTAGACACAACTTTCGTTTTTGATGCACGTGTACATGTACCTGTTATGGCGTCTAGTACCTGATGATTCTTTATTAAATGAAGACTCGCCATGATTCCTGCTTCTACCTGACGCGTTTCTGCTGTCGGCTTCGGTAAATGTCGTGGGCGGGGGCGCTATGCGTTTCTTCATCGTCATCAGAATCTTCGTTCTTGTCTCCTGTGCGTTTGCGTTTCCCACCTCCATCCTCGTCGTTGTCGCCCATCTCGCCATTTATAGCAACGTTTTCAATCTTGGCTAAATATTAAAAACAAAACAAGTAGGTTTAAAAAAAAGAAGTCTTGAATAGATTGGTGGTGGTGTTTTTTTGTTTTGCAGGAATAAACATGCTAACCAGGTCTGTGCATCGGAACCATGTACCCAAGTACCCGACCACTCATGTCGGGAACCGGTTCGACACACCCCTAGCACTGACTCTTTTGATTTAATAATACAAATTTAGAAGTAAGAATTAGGTCTCATTTGGGACATTTTCCAAGCTATTACTGTACTTGTTCAAACCCCAAAAAGCAGTGCAAAGTTTGCACTGCAATTGAATTCTAAGGGAGTGAAGGAATTTGATACTCCATATGACAGCTGAAAAAGTTGATGGTGCTATTTAATTTTGTCTGAACTTTTTGGGGGCCTTTTGTTTTCTTCTCAAAATTTCCAAGTTGTGGACTAAATATTGGGCAATATTGAGATCCATATAACTGAAGTAAGTTGTAGTTTACAAGATCACCGTGTCACACCAGACTTAAAATGCACAAAATTATGTACTTAAAGCATCATTTACAATTAGGCCCCTTCACAAAATGTTATCATCGTGGCCTAGTTCCTACGATATATCAGCAATATGACTATCATGCAAATCACCACAGCACAATCTTAACACTGCGCAGAGTGACTTGCTACCTTTTGGGCCCCAGGTAACCAAATTTTTTGGAAAAAAAATAAAAATTGAGGGCCAATGACAGTCACCTTCCATCTAATCCTCACTCGACCCTTGCCAAATAAGCTGGTTCAATGAACTTTGCAGCCAGGCTACACCCAGGCCGTGTCAACAAACTTTCGACCAGGCCTCCTGCCAAGTCTCATTGAAACATCAACAAAGACCTGTAACTTGACACAGTCATCTCCCTTCATAACTGCATACCACAGCCGCCAGTCAATTATCTTTCCAGCGCACTGTCTGGCAACTGTCTGGACACTGTCTGGCACGTGGCTTTTTGTTGTATTGCTATGAATAGGGTCTTGCGTAGTGCGGGAAAGTACCTGCTGCCCAGAGGGCAGCAGTTGACGAGTTGTTGTAAAGTTTTTTGTAAACGCTGCGCAGGGTTAAGCCCGTCTTTAAAACTGAAGTTTGGGTTAAACTTACGCTCAGGGATCTTGCATTCTGCCAGGATCTTCATGAGGCTGTCAACTTTGACAAAAGGACCCTGTCAAATACAATAACATTAAGATATCAAACTTCTTGACACATTCCATCCCTGCTCATCAAGACCGTAATACATTTCTCAGACCATCTGATCTTCCTTAGGAGTTTACAGCTTGATTGGTTCATTTATAATGCTTAATTTATACACATCAAGCATCTCTGCCCTCACAGGTGCCCAGTTCACTACTGGAAGAGAAAAAGTAGCAGCAACACCCAGGCCCAATTTCAATGAACTGTTCAGCAGTAAACATTGCCTAGGCAAAAAAAAAATAAAAATAAATAAAGTGGGTCTCTGGTCAGACCAAAGTTCCAGAATTGATGCGGCAATGCGGATTTTTTTTTTCAAGCTTGGATTGTACAGACAAAGTGGGTACTATTTTGGGTTTTTTGGGTGGTGTCCTCCATCATTTGCCTTTGTGCCCTTCCCCATTCCTTGTTGCCCATCATTTGCCTAGATGCTCTCCCCATGCCTTGGTGCCCTCCACATCTGCTTGGTGCCCCTCAATTACCTACATGTAGGTTCCCTCCTTGTTTGGCTACATGTAGGTACCCTAAATGCTTTCCTTCACATTTTCCAAACAGCCAAGGCAACTTTTATGACTTGGACTTTGCCTCCAAAATGTTTTAAAAACAAGCCCTGCTACACTTTCAGAACAACAGAACCTGTTTTTAAACAAAAATTTGAGAAAAAAACCCCCATTGACACACATGATCAAAATCGACGCGCGCTGACCAGAGACCGACTTTTTTTTTTTGGCCTTGGCAAAAATCAGCAGAGAACCAGCCACAAGTAGTATAAATATTAGCTGGTAACCTGTTTTTGCTAAGTACATTGTTTCTGTGCTGAGCAAATCTGTGCTAAGCAGCTCCACGAAATTGGCTTCAGATCACATGGCTACAGTATTCTACATAGCATTCAATCACTCATAAGGCTGTGTGTTTTGGTTCTTCACGATGACTTACCTGAAAGCAGGCTGGTGGGGGTAACCGCGACACAACATGAGAAGCTGCCAGAGGTAACGGAAACACACCCCCTGGCACAGGATGAGCTCCAGGAGCTATTAAAAAACAATAGAAATACACTTAAATTGCACAATATTCAAAAGTGCACAAGCTGAAGTTGGAAGCATTAATCCTGCTTTACCGACAGTAAATTATGGGGGGAAAGTCAACATCCGTTGACATTGCAAGACAGTGATATTTTGCATAAGGCATTTTTTTGGGGTATTTTGTATAAGTTGGAATATCCCATCTTTGAAAAAACATACAGTTTCTATTTTAAGGCTTCCAAATGCCTTTATATTTGTTGCAAACTGCACATAATTAAAGAAAGGATGATTAAATGCAGGACACTATATGAAGGAAGTCAACCATGAATTGGAAAAGTAATCTCTTTGAGGAAAATACTTGTATGATATTGTGAATGCCCCAATTCATCGGCTTCCGTTCGCAGTCAAAATGTAAGTTCCATCAAAATCACTGACTGCACAATCTGCTGGTTTTTTTTTGGATTAACCCTTTTAGTCCCTGCCCTGCCTACTACTCCATGTACTGCCATAAACTGCCCCAGCCCTGTATGGTTCAATGGTTTCATCAGGGAATAAATACAATGTAATACAATGTAATACAATGTAATACAATGTAATACAATGTAATACAATGTAATACAATGTAGTACAGCGTAGTACAGGTGTAATGGACTGAAAACAACCAGCTGACCCCAGCAATATTTAGATGATGTCATGGTTTAAAAAATGTCTCGGTAGAGATTAAGAAACTGGGACTTGTAAATGTACTAAGAATACATACGGGCTTGAGATCGTGGGGTGAAGGGCAACATCTGATGCAAATCAGGAGTGGGAAATTCCGTCTTCTTGGCATCAGCTCCTTCCTCCTCCTTGTTCTCGGTGGATGGCCCCGCCTCTTTTGAGACAGATGGATTTTGAAGAACTTGTTGAACAGTGTGCCGCTGTGTAAGATCCTGGATGAAAAAAATGAGGAATAATAGGGTTAAAAGCTGGGTAGGACATGTACAAACTGAAAACTTGAATTCAAGTACAGAATGTAAAACTGAATGAACAACTGTCTTCATTCAAAGATAAAGGGACCATGTTTGATTTTTGATGGCTATAAATATGCCAGTTCTCTTCCGATGGAACTGGAGTTTTAATCAAATCCTTACAACAAGCCATTTGCGAATTAAATTTGAATAAAATCTGGAATGCTGATTTAATCCAACAATATCACATGATTCAGGGCAAGCGTTATGCTAGCAACCCCCAGCTCCGGCATGGTCTGGTGTCTTTGTGCCATTCTCACCCACTGTGAAAGATGTATTGGTGCTGAGCGTCTCTTACGTAACTATGCAAGAGCTTGCCCCGAATCGGGTGATTAACAACAGTGTCTTTGGTCTGGAGAATTCAAAGTTAAAATGTGCCAAGCATTCTGAGCAAGTCAGTGTACCACATGTTTTTTAAATGTAAATCCCATAGGGTATAGGTCACTCGCAAATTATGGCTTATTCAAAAACAAGTCATCCTGTTTCACGTCTAGCGGAAAACTATTCAAATGAACTGTGACAAAAGCATTCCTTTACTTCTTGTCCCCGGTACTTGTGACACCACCTGTGATTTGATTTGTGACAGTCTTGTGACGGCCTTGTGATGGACTCCACTAAAACACTGGATGGAACAACTTGCCCTTCCAAGAAACTTCCCAGTGGTAAAAACATGAATTCCTAATTAGTACAAGTTAGTACATGCTCCCAACTTGAAATTCCAAGTTTTCCACATTTAAGATACAAGTCTCTCGGAATATTTTTGAGAGTGTGACATACTCTGTATCCAATGGCTTTCAGTTCAGCAGATGAGCATGGGTAGAGATCCAGGTATCTGTAACGATCTACGAGCAAGCTGGATTCCCGATCTTTGAATTCCTACAGAAAATAAAGCCAAGTTAGTTGTCATCAGTGTTAGGTTGTAAGAGCATATAACGGTAGTAATTTTCAAACAATTTGCAAACAAAATATCAAAGAATGGCAGATGTAGAATGAGTAACCAACATAGATATGAGGTTTGGTTCAATAGGTATGCCTTTTCACTTAAAATAAGACATCAACTGTCCAAATCTGATAATTTTTGACAAACTTATGAGTAATTTTCCAAGAGAGGTCAAATTGACCATGGGACCAAGTTTTCAATTTTAGGCGTTGGGACAAAGGTAGCCTAATTGCCTCTAAGTGGATACTTGCCTTGCCTACATAAATGTGTTTAGTGAGTAAACACAATTCTAAACACATTCTTGCTATCAGCTTAAACAGGTTTACATGCTAAACATTTTTAGCATGAGGTGATAGGAAGAAAGTGTTTAGAATTGTTTGAATTTGTTTTCTAATTCGGTCACTTTTCTGATTTGAAAACCTCAATTAGAAACCAATACTACAATGGTACCTCGTTTGAAGGCAGGTGGTACACATTCACTCGATGCCCTTCATCCATTAGGGCCAGCTAAATGAGCATGCCTTTTCTTAAAAAACACCAACCAGTGTGGTTCCACCCCAGTGACAGTTTCCAATTCTGTTTGCGTGATTAATCTATGACTTACTTCTTTGAAGAGTGCCAGTCTTCTCCTCTCCACTTTGACGACGCTTGTTAGGTCTCCACAACTTGATTCAAAGTCCTCAAATCGCAGCCAGATCTCACTTGATAATAAAACAAACACACAGAGAAAAGTGACAACAAGCCCATACCAAGAAAATATAAATATCCAATGTTCATGTTCTTGTACTTTTGTAGTCTGGTTTCCTACCCCACTTCAGATGAAACAGAGCAATTTATAGACGTCGGGGACGTGTAAGGACAGGGAACCAGTCCAGCTGGCTTGTACCCGTTTGCAGATGTGTAAACGATTGCAAACAAAATGCGGACTAACTAAATTTGATAGAGTGGGGGCAGTATATGTAAAAGCCATTTTTTTCCAAGGATGGTCAGCCGACCATCGTTGGAAATGGATACACATCCACTTTTCTTGAAAATGTCAGCACACCATGTGCCACGATTTTACAGGATGCTTTAGACTGTCATTCACTAACAGTCCAGTATCAAGGTACTTTGGCAGTTTTGTTTTTTGATATTTGCAAATTGGGGATGATGATTTGAAATGATGGTCGGTCAACCAGCATTTGGAAATTGATACAAAAATGCCACTTTTCTTGAAAATGACAGCACACCAGGTGCCATGATTTTACAGGTTGCTTGAGGGTGTAATTTACTAACAGTCCAGGATTTCATAATAATTTGGTAAGTTTTGTTTTTTGATGTTTGCAAATTTTGTATATTGCCTTTAAGATTCAAAGTTGAGTTGGCCTACCCACGTTTTTGCCTACACATCATCTGATTTACTCGGCTATGGCTTAAGTCACTTCCCATGGCATGTGTTTTACATGTACTATCTACAGTAGCCAGGTGACTTGGAGCCATCCTTACACAAGGCACGGCTTGAGTCAACATATGAAATGACTTACCCTGACTTCTCCACTGGCAAGGACCCTGCTGTCAAGACTCTCTCAAACAATACCCTTGTGTTGTTATCCTCTGCAAAGAGACAATAAAGTGATTCAAGAGATCTATATGTACGAATTAAGGAGTGACACAAAGGCTGCTAGTTTGCTTATCAGAGGATTACTATTGGCATTCCTTGGGGTGTCTGGCTGTAGTGATATCCGTATAAAGTAGCTGCTTCGGTGGGGGAGGGGGGGTTGCAACTTCCCAGTTCAGCCCTGAATTGAGGCCCCCCCCAAAAAAAACCAAAACTGAATTAACAAATAAAATTTGACTCAACGAGTCTTCAGGTTATAATTGAGTAATCACAAACCAATCACAAGTCAACTTGCAAGTCGGGTCACAAGAAACATGCGACCAACAAGAACAAAAGGAATGTCTTTGTCACAGGTCCTTTGAATTGCTTGTCACTTGCAAGGGAGTAAATCTTTGGGGTGGTGGGGGGGGGGGAGACATGGGAAGGATAAATGCCCCCCCCCCCATTTTTTTGACCAAGGGAAAGGGCCATTGGATCAACCCCCCCCATATTTTTGTAGTACAAAATAAAAAAAATCCTGATTTTCAGGATATTTTAAAACAAATTGAGCAGTAACTTCCATAGCAAGGCCTGTCAGCGCCGTGCTCGACTGGCTCTCTATATCACACTAAAAAGGTACCTTACAATGAGAAATTGCTGACAAACTCTACGCCGTTGGAAAGCTCTTTTACAGGCCTACAACACGTGAAACAATCAAGTCTTCAGACCCAAGACTTCTGGATAATATGCAAGATGTAGTAACCGAGTTTGACGGCCGGGCAATTTTAGCATTTTGGTCATCCCCTATCTCCCACACTCACTGACACGGATTTACACCACTAGGCACATGACTCAAATTAGGTTTTGCCCTTCACCGACGTTTTTTAAACACTGTATACTCAGTGTGTTACCTCCCGAGTGAAAGTTGGAAAAAATCACTCGGGTGGGACTCGAACCCACGACCTCCTGCTTTCTAGTGCAGATGTCTTACCACTCGACCACCGAGCTAACGGGATCGGTTGGCCGGTTCAAATCTGATGTACATAGCAGCGGGTACCGCATAAACTATTATAAGATGGAATTTTGCGTCGGGGTGATATAAATCAAATTAGGTTTTGCCCTTCACCGACGTTTTTAAACACTGTATACTCAGTGTGTTACCTCCCGAGTGAAAGTTGGAAAAATCACTCGGGTGGGACTCGAACCCACGACCTCCTGCTTTCTAGTGCAGATGTCTTACCACTCGACCACCGAGCTAACGGGATCGGTTGGCCGGTTCAAATCTGATGTACATAGCAGCGGGTACCGCATAAACTATTATAAGGTGGAATTTTGCGTCGGGGTGATATAAATCAAATTAGGTTTTGCCCTTCACCGACGTTTTTAAACACTGTATACTCAGTGTGTTACCTCCCGAGTGAAAGTTGGAAAAAATCACTCGGGTGGGACTCGAACCCACGACCTCCTGCTTTCTAGTGCAGATGTCTTACCACTCGACCACCGAGCTAACGGGATCGGTTGGCCGGTTCAAATCTGATGTACATAGCAGCGGGTACCGCATAAACTATTATAAGATGGAATTTTGCGTCGGGGTGATATAAATCAAACTTCACTTTCACTCGGGAGGTAACACACTGAGTATACAGTGTTTAAAAAACGTCGGTGAAGGGCAAAACCTAATTTGATTTATATCACCCCGACGCAAAATTCCATCTTATAATAGGCACATGACGTAAGACTGGATTGTTTAGAATTGACTTGTGATGACAAATGATGTCTCATGTAGACTCGCTTACCACTTTGACATTTGTTTTCAAAAACAAACCCATAACCCCCCCCCAAAAAAAAATTAAAATAAAAGAAGGGAAAAATCTGGACACTTACCATTTAGATGTGAAAGGTAGTCAGTGTAAGAAAGGATGTACTCCGGGATATCTCCGTACTTCTTCAGACCCAGCTCGAAGATCTTGAATGCAACTTGTTGATCCTGAATGTTGGGTAACGGTAAAAAACAAAAAATGAAATACATATGAGGACAATCTAGACATGCATATTTCTAGAGAGCAAGTTGCCAGTGTTACTGTAATTGCTATGATATCAAACAGCGTTGATGTACTCAGAATACGCATTTTGTACTCAACAAATTGTATTTACCAGAGCAATTGAGAAAAGTACTCAAATATGACACTAATTATAACTTAAGTATTAATAGATCACAGCAAATACTAGCAGTTCTTAAACCAGATTCAAACCAGCCCACCGATTCCGCAAGCTCGGAGGTCGAGTGGTAAGACGTCTGCACTAGTTAGCAGGAAGTCGTGGGTTCGAGTCCCACCCGAGTGATTGTTTCCAACTTTCACTCGGGAGGTAACATACTGAGTATACAGTGTTCATACGTCGGAGAAGAGCAAAACCCATTGACTTATATCACCCCGACGCAAATTCCATCTCATGAAAAGTTCTTAATATATTCCTGAGTATGAAATCTCAAGATTTTTAATAAGGCAAGTAAAAGATAAATGATGCATGGCCAAAACAAGCTTATCCGTAGAAGCTCTGGTCGTTATAGTTCCTGGTTCAGATTATTTTTATGACTTTTTTGAGACTGCCTGCAATACAAATAATAAAAATATTATAATAATTATTACACGGTACATACATCCACAGAACACGTGTTCATAGATTAGTACATCATGATTATTACCCCTACTCATCCGGCCAATGAAAAAAAATCCAAATACCATTTCAACTCCCTGGTAAGCTTACGGCTCAATGCTGCATTATCAGCGCAAATGGCTAAATCAAATGCAATAGACATTTCTTTCTCCTAGGTATCCATTCATTCGTAGACAAAGACTATCCAGATCAAGATAAAGTGGCTTGCCCAAGGACACTCTTACCTTGCTGCAGTAGTATTCCATTAGAGACGCCGCTATGAAGACATGGTAGCGTACTCTGGCATCTTCCCTAGCTTTCTTGAAGATTCCCCGGGCGGTCTTGATGCCTTCTGCCCGGCGGGTGAACTTCATGTACTGGATGTAGACCTGAGACATCAATTGGATAAGGTAGAATAGATTATTTGTCATTTTGTGCATTTGTTTCGTTTGAAGCCACAAAAATGCTCAAAATCCAAAGACGGGTGCTTAACAACTAACCTGATGAAGTTTTAGCTCTGTGAATGCTGTATATTTGAGAAAACAATATTCTAAGATCTCGATTTCAATTCATAAGTTGCCCAGTCATATTTTGAATTGCGCCTGAAATCAGCATCTGGATCACGTTCTTATTAAGCCAATGATGTCACGATGTCACGCACTGAACCGAGGAATAATAGCAACCGAGCGCGTATGCGTTGTGTCAAAGCTTGTGCGCACCCACTCATGGATTTGCCCAATTACAAACCAACTACCGACGGAAATTTCCAAAAATTAGTCCCTTGACTCATCTTTGGGAATGACCTTCTTTTATTGTTTTCTCCAAAATGACAGCATGCCAGAAGGAATAATTTCACAGGGAGTTTACTGTCTTTAAACCATGTAAGCTTTTCAACAATAATTTGGTCAGTTACTTTCTGGATAGCTGCAAAAGATCTACTCTATCTTTAAAGTCGAGATCAAAGATAGCAATAGTATATTCTTGGAAGGTATAGGTAATATAAAGGTTGTACCACAATAAAAAGATAATCCAAAAATAATGGCTTAGCATTTTAAAATTACAAAAAAAAACTTAATCAGAGGTCTTCCTATGATCTTCTTCACTATTTACCAGTGTTGGGTCGATGTCTTCAATGGCCAATAATCTCTTGTAGATGTTGTGGACCTTTTCGTATTTCATCCGACCCTGAAACAAATCCAAAGGTAAAGAAACTTTCACAGTAAATATTGAAAGATTCACTGTACATAAACAGTAGATGCTGCTTCGTCACCTCTCACAAGAGTTCTGGTTTAGTGAGAAGGCTTGAGTTGGGGACATGGCAGGTGTTCAGGGGAGGGGAGTTTGTGTCACTTACCTCTTCAAAGTCTGCGTAGGCAAAGTAGATAAGCATGCTCTTCTTCATGAGCGTTTGGATGGCTCTCTCGTAGATCGCTGCTGCTTCGTCACTGAATACTTTGGCATTGTTCATGTCCTGCATAATACAAATCAACAAATAACACAAAATTTGTGACTGAGGCAGTTCATTGCAATATACATCATCAACATTCATTACAAGTCAATCACAAGTCATCACAAGCCAATCACAAGTCATTATAAATCATCGTAAGTCATCCGAGTCAGCTACGACACATCACAAGTCATCACAAGTTATCACAAGCCAATTACAGGTCAATTACAAGTCATTGCAAATCACCGTAAGTCATCCCAAGTCATAGACAACAAATCACAAGTCATTACAACTCATCACAAAATCACTTTGCAAGTCCAGACAAGTCACAAGCTATTCAAATGAACTGTGACAAAAGCATTCCATTGCTATTACTCGTCCCCACAGCTTGTGAACTGACTTCTGATTTGACTTGTGACTGGAATTCCAGATTTGTAATTACAACTCCGCTCACGAGACACCACTTACGCCTTTTTCTGCGAAGGATTTGCTGGAGTTCTCCAGATACAAGGCAGCCTCATACCACACATCCGGGTGATGACCAAGGCATAGCAGACACTGCTCATAGGCAAACATTACTACAAGGATCAAAAGAAACAACAAAACAGCCAATGTTATAGTCCTTGCACCAACCAACAAATCAACCTGTCTGTTTCTCTGTGTGCTGTCCAAACTTCCCCAGCACTCTTATGATAACTCAAAAAGTTATGGATGGATTTGCATGAAAAAAATAGGGGTGGTCCTTGGTACAAGTACAAATCGTTTAGATTTTAGAAGTGATCCAGATCTGGGTCTGGATTCAGGATTTTTTTAAACGATTCTTCACCATTTATGCGAGCATTTCTTTTGGGTGTGCTGACAATATGGCAGGGAATTATTTAGCCTTGGCAGAGGTTTGCGCTCTCCGAGTGCTTTCTAGTTTCAAAAGTTGATCGCATTGTACAAATAACATTGAAAGCAATTGTTACTGTGGAGTCACTGGTTGGTTAACTCATCATTTTTCTTGGAAAATTGTCAGCATTCAAGAGAGATTTTTTTATTCCGTTGGCACTTTTTATTCTGTCGGCTTAATTTAAGTAGCCCTTTACCATGCCTGGCTTTCAGCCTTCTCATGGGCAATTTCCATACCCCCTACTAATAGCATGCCCCTCCCCTTTTCTGTCCCTCTGCATCTCCCCGTCTGCTCATCTTAATTTAGGCAATCTTACCTCTTTTTGTCATGAGCGTTTGATCTTCGGTTCTGGTTGGGTTAGTCTTTTCCCAGTTGATGTATTTCTTCCACAGTTCAACTTGTTTGGATTCATCCAGTGTGCCTGAGGGGGGTACCGCCGGATTGTTGCGATTGAGTCCCTTGGTTACGGCCTCATACTCCTTCAAAAGAATAAAACCCAACATTTTGGTATCAAATAAACAAACTTATGTTTAATGCTGTGGTCATTGCCAAAATCCTGTTTATTTACAAAATTGAAACCTTTTAGTTGATTAGTATTTTTTCAGAGTCTGAACACAAAACCCAAAGTGCCAACATCGTTTTGGATAATTTCTTACTTGATACAATCTGTCCAAACTTGTACAAATCCAGTAACTAGTACAAATTCAAAAAGTTATGAAGAAAAAAATAAGGGTATGCAATGGCATATCAAGGTTTGGGACGGGGGTGGGAGAGTTACAAAATGAATAATACATATGAAAAAGTGCCCCAATTTTTTCCGTTTGTACAAAATGGTTAAAGGCAGTTCGTTGGGGGAGGGGGTGGGGCAGGGGTAGTGCTATTACTAACAGCTGTTGTGAAGTGGTATCGTCTTCATTTCAAAATACCAAAAAAATGATTGCAGTTTCTCTTTTTTGGGGGGGGGGGGGACACGCTACCGAGGATAATGGCATTTTCATTCTACTATATTCCATCTCAGAGGCAAACGGAAGGAAACATTAACAAACAAGCAGGAAACATTCAATCACTAAGCACTTTGCACCAGCACTTAAATTTCTTATATACACAAAGTTTTGAGCATGATTAAAGCTCACCTTTGCAACTCTTCTAGCATTCATGTAGCTGCGGCTTCTGTCGTCAATCATTTTTTTGGCAATGATAGGGTTAATTCCCTGGAGAAAAAAAAATAGATTAAAAATTAAATGTTTGGAGATTGAAACTGCACAGGGAAAGAGTGACGCTAAAATTTGCTGAAGTCTTATCTGGGCCTGACGATGAACAAGTTTGTACCCCCTAATCAGGCCACCCCTGACTTTTCGAATGACCACATTCAGGTGAAACCAGAATCACAAATGATACTCAAATTTAACTGATTTTGTTATTAAAAAGGATGCAAGATGTGGACTTGTCTCAGAGGAGGGGCTTAGTATGTCTCACCTACTAAACTAAACAAAGAAAACAAATTATGTTTGCAATGGCTCCATTGTGTTCGGCCATCTTAAGTTCTAAGATATTTAGAGTGAAGCAAGTCTGTTATGCCAGAGTTGTGACCAAGGTACGTATTATTGTCCTAGCTCACAATTCAATCACAAGTCATCAAACAAGTCAACTCACAAGTTATTCAAAATGAACTGTGATGAAAGCATTCCTCTCTTGTTCATCCCTGTAACTTGTAACTGGACTTGTGATGTACTTGTGATCAATTAAGACGTATCTCGACTACAACACTTGCCTAAGCTTTGCTCAAAACATCGAATGAAGTATGAAACCTGCCTTACATCTTCATAAAATGTATTGCTTTTATGTCAGATTTCGAGGGAGTTCAATACATTGTACCTACATTTTCATATGTACAGTAATCCTTCCAGAAAACCTCAATGTTGACCATGGGGTTGACTACGCCTCGTTGATACACCCTACGCACTGCTGTGATCCGCTGGTTCTCCGCATAGGAACCTTTAGCCTCCCTGAAAAATATAAGACCTTAAAAATCAGTAAATTAACAAAGACATTGACAAATTTGGATAAACTTGAGTTCCTGGTTAAAATCCCATTCCAGCCAATTACTTTGTTCAACCGAATATATCTAAACTGATCACTTATAGGATTGGGCTCAGTCAGGGATCATAGTTATACAACTTGTGGCCTTGGGCAAGGGACTTCGCAACAATTGCTCCTTTACACAAACCGGAAGTTGGGAGTACTGTTCAAATGGCCTCTGACCAGTATTATTTTATCATCTTCTTTAAAGAGTGCTATGATTCACTGTTGATGATGGTCAAAGCAACAATTGTATTGGGTCAGAAATAGGATCAATAGTAACTTGTTTGCTCGATCAAGACAAAAAGGCCTGCATTACGACCATCTACTTGGGTTGCCAAGATATTTGCTGTGAACTCACAATACACGATGCTCTTACATGTTTGGTCTAACCAAAAAAAATCTCCGTAGCATAAGGTTTGAATTGTTCCAGATGGGCCTGCCCGCTCACGGTAGCTCTGCGTACTTTTCTTACAAAAATGCTTGTGACCGACTTTGACCTAGCTGCTCTGGTCAACTGATCAACGTCATGATCTGATTGGTCAATGGGCATTGGTTGAATGACAGGCCAGAAGGGTCCATTGTTTGAATGTTCTGGCATTTGAAAACAACTTCAATCAACTTACGCTCCCTTGAGGTATGTGACATAATCGGCCCAGATCTGGTAGGAGAATATATCCATGCCCATCTTGTCCAGAGCAAAGTCGTAAGCCTGAGCCATCTTCTCACGGTAAGACGCCAGGCCTCCTTTCGTCTCCTTCACGTAGGACAGGTAACACTTCCACAGGTCGATGTTGAGGACCTTCATCAAGCATCGCTGGAATAACTGTGGGGGTGGGGTGGGTTTAAGAGGAAATAATGAAGCCTTACTACACGGTTTAATCAAGTTCTTGTCACTGATTGATTGATTGATTGGCAGGTGGAGTGGGTTGATTGGGGTATCTGCTGCCGTATCAGGTTTGAACCAGCCAGCTAACCCCAGCTAGCTCTGTTGTTGCAGTAGGCTGGTCGTAGGTTCAAGTCCCATCTCAGTAAGCTTTGCGACTTTATCCTTACAAGCCCACCCACAGCATGGAGTATACAGTGTTCTCAATTTAATATTAAAATTTTATCTTCTGAATGCAAGAATTACATCTTGTAAAATATTGGGATTGGCATTCAGTATTTATTTATTTTTGGAACAAAGTTGAAAACAACTTGTTAAATCATTTATTAGAGAAACTTATAAGTTGCTAAATATTTGGCTTCAGGCGTAAAGCATTGCTTTTCATCCTGGTTATTGTAAAAACCCATAGTGATCAGAAGAAAACACTCCACACTATAACAACCGGTCTCAAAAACAAGTTTATTTAGTCCTGTGTTCCCACAGACATGTTCAATTGAAATTCAATGACTTTTCCAGGACAAAATTAGAGCTTTCAATTCCTGCACTGTTTTGTCATCTTAGGAGCCCATTACAATACACTGGCCAGTCATCACACGAAGGCAAGGTATGCTACTCCCAACAAGTACAGAGCATAAATATATAAAGGGGAATATACAGTAGTAAACTGGAATGTAAGTCGACTCTCATTATAATAAGGAGCACTTTTATAAAGAGGTTCTGCTTATAAAGAGCAAATTCTGAGGTCCCAAATCTCAGGTTCTCTTTGTGTTTCTTTGTTTCGCTGTCCTTTTATAACAACATTCCTGTTTTAAAGAGGTAATTTGGCTAGTCCCATTGACCTTGTTATAACGAGAGTCGACAGTAAACTGCCAGACTGCCATAGCCAAATATTATACATCGTCATGTATGGATTTTGTGCAGGATTCCATGACTTTCCCCTCGCCTTTTTTTCTTGGAATATCAACTTTCCAAGACTCCTTGTAAAATAAAACAAAATGTCAGCTTTAAATTCCAGGATTTCCAAGACTCTTGCAGCCCTGATAGTCATTAAAACTTAAAGGGAATGTACAACATTTGCTTTTGCTGCAATTTTCAGAAATAAATGGATTTGGAGGATTAGTGTGTTATAGCAAATACTGTTAAACTGACTTGTTTCACGTTTTGGGCTTGTTTATGCTGGAAAAGCCAAGAAAACCAATCATTTTCTTGTAGGCTGGTTCCCCGACCCCACTTAAGATGAAACGGAGAAGCGTAAAGACTTTCGGGAATTGTAAGGTCAAAGAATCACTCTAGCAGGTTTGTACCCCTTCACAGGTGTGTAATCTATTGCAAAGAAAATGCAGCATAACTAAATATGAAAAAATAGGAGCAATTTTGGAAAAAGAGCCAGTTTTTTCTTGAAAATGTCAGCACATCAAGGAGCCACGATTTTATAGGATGCTTTAGACTGTCAATCCCTAACAATTCAGTAAGGTATTTCGTGATAATTTGGCCATTTTATTTTTTGATGTTTGCCAATGTTGTATCTTCCCTTTAACATGTTAAGAATTTCTTTCTGTTTGAAAAAGGCAAGGTAGACTTTTTGACATTGTTGCCTCTCTGACCATTAAAAAAATTAAATGGCCAGATGAATACTTTGTAAATCTGATAATCTACCACTGAAATTGATTTCATCTTCAATTGTCAATAAACTTCCATCTCTTCAACCATCACTAATTTCAGTGTTTTTCCCAGAAAATTATGGAAGTTCATTTATGTTATTCTCCAAAGGAATGTCTTAATCTCAATGGATATGGCCATCTTGTCAGGAGGCCAACATTGCACTATTAACATTAGAAAAATAAGTTAAACCAAAAGAAATTTAAAACTCACCTTTTCTACTTTTTCATAGTTCTTGCTTTTGATCTGAAAAGAAGATTTAGTCAGGACACAACCGGGGTTAAACAAATGAACAATACACAATAACCATTCCACAGATCTTGTTTATTACAAACGGGCGTGTGTTACACTATTAAATACAATTTACACTAAAGAATCCTTTTGCAGGATAGTCGTTTATTTTGGAGAGTCATTTTTTTTGGTCTCACTTTACCCCAATTCCTAACTTGATTTACTAACTTCTCCAAAATCAACCGCTTTGTAGAAATCCATTGGTGCAATTTCCAATGTGTGAACATCAGACCTCAAGGAGCATCTATCATTATGTAGGTAAAAGTGACTGGGCTTTACCTTCCTACAATTAGCAAATCTACAGGTGTCCAACGTTTGTGAAAGAATTGCAAAGAGGCCATACACATGCAGATCTGTATTAATTTTCAATTCATAAATACCCAAGACAGTTTACCCATTCGTATTGGTCGATAGCCCATCACGTGGGTGGTTACATACCGCTGATAAAACACTGGTTGGTTTTAAACACTTTATTCCTGCACCGCTGCGTTCTGCGGCACATCGCGCAGTACGCGCCAAGCGCGTGCCAATCTCCATAAAAGGAGACTTTGAGCACTATGAACCAGGCACATACCATAGACATGGCAAGAGGGGTGTTTAACAAAACATGAGGTAAAATTGTTCAACAAAATTGTTGGAAAATTGTGAATTTTTGACTTGCTTTGACTTTTGACCGAAGGTATTTAAGAATGGGAATAAATTTGGCCCCTGCCACTATCCGCGTCATGGCCCCAGCTAGTTTAAATATACTTGTTTAAATGTTTAAAACCAGCCAAGTACATATTTAGTCCCTTATTTATTTAGTTTTCCAAGTAGAAGCAATTTCAGATTGGGAGCTTGACTAATTGGCTGATTGAGAATGCGCAGGGTTCCTCTTTGCATCAACTACGTGTACAAAAAAGAGTAATTAAGGTTTTTTCCTGGACTCAAGCACCAGCATGGATGACTCGAATGATAAACTAAATCTAAACAAACACAAATTATCTTCTTAATTCCTAGAGGTTTAAGCAATCCATTAAAAAACAAAATTTCTTTAAAATAAAAAATATCTACAAAGAAACTTGTCAGTACTGTAGAAGATAAAGATGTACAGCCCTCAAGTAACTATGGAATTATTATGTTACAGTTTCAGTTATCAATGAATTTAAGACTGCTCCACGCAAAATTCTTTTTTTGTTCAGAGTAAAATGACTTAGATAATTTGCTGAAAAATATAGTATATATACCGAATGAAATTATCACTAAATATACAAAGGTCCTAACAACTTTATAATAATATGCAAGCAAACAAAAAAGATCCACCCTCTCATGAATATTAATGCAATTTCTTAACTTCCAGCCAATCAGAGTGCAGTATAGTTATTCAACATTTCAGATCACATTACTTTAGCCAATAAAGGCACATCATACCAAAACGCTTCACTGATTGGCTGATTATTTATTGTCAATTTAGGTTAGTGCTTTTGCACAACTGTCCAGGATACGAGTCGGCACAGGGCTTGTGGAAAGTGGTTTCCCCGAGAGGCAAAGCCCCTGTAAGCTCAGATAATGTGCTTTGCCATGTTTAATTCTCACGCACAAGGGCAAAGTTGGGAGGCACTTTTTTACATGCAAGTTGGAGGAAATATACGGTATGAAAAGGTGCCCTCAGGAATAACCCCCAGGAATTCTTCAACATATGTTTATCCAGTGTTTTCCTCTTGGAACCAGTTTCTAGTACAGTACATTGCCAAAATGTGGCATGGCCTTTAACCAGGGCCAATTTCATGGCGCTGCTTAACAGTTAGCAGAAAAGTTGTGCTAACTATAGCAGAAAACTGTGGCGTGAATGTGCTAAAGGTTGCGTGTGCATGGAGATTTCTATTGTTACCGGTACATCACTGACTTAACCCCTAACAGACCTCAACCCATCAAACCCCAACGGCATGTTTTGTTGGAATCTGTCTGGATGGGTACAGTACCCCTAAACTGACAGTCTTTTACATTGGGTTGGCACACCTCCAGAATCAAAGTCAGAAATATGTGTGTGCAGTTTCCCATACGGTGTTGGGATTTGCCAGGATGGGTATGGTTCCTAGTAAATCATGCTAGGGAGTTAGGGTTAAGCAACATTTTCCTCTGGGATTTTGCTGTGCTTATTACTGCTTACAGTCTCCATGAAATAGATGGAGGCTCTGTTAGCAGAAAACTGTGTGCTTAGCAGCGCCAAGAAATTGGGCCCTGCTGCAGCTGCTGCTTCTATATAAATTAAGGCAGATTTAAAATGACTGAGGATTCATGAAAACCAAGAATAAGTCACAGGCAAATTTTTTATCAGTTCGATTTCCCTTTTGTATGGCTTCCCCTGTTTAAGTATGTGCACTTCCAATAGAAAATCAAAAGACACTTGCCATGGCAGATTTAGAAAATAAACGAACAAATAAAACAAACCAAAATAGTTTTGAAAGAATATGCCATGAAGAAAGCAAATCAGCTCCCCTGAAATGTTCATTTATCTCTTTTTCTAATGGAAGTATTGTATTTTTTCATAAAAAGTAAATACTGAAAACAGAAAACATTGGTTTCCCCTTCAAGAAAAGGGGTCAAGCTTTTGACACACCACACAAATTGGAAGAGGCAAAAATATAACTTTGAATTGACTGAAATGCTTGCACATTAATGTTTTGTGTCGACCCTCCTACCCAAAGAATATAAATGAAAAATACTAAATTTTGGAACCCCCCCCCAAAAAAAACAAGGCTAAAGTGGCATTCAAATAAATGTCTCAATATCGGGATAAGCTATGAAATAATATATTTTCCAACTACATGTACAAAAATGAAGCCATTGAATATTCTAGAGAAAACAAAACAAAAAAACTTCAGTCGCGCCAAACCAGAAGTCACAGTTTTGACCCAAATAGATTTTGGTTTCAGAAAGGTGAACTTCTTGTGTTAATTCTCCATTGACCAGACTTTCAAGTCAACTAAATGACTGCAAAAATTGATCTTTTGACAGCTTGCACATGTACATTCAGTGAGCAGTGTACAGAAAAGTGCCTTTGTTTATTTGCAGTGTGTATATATAACATGCTTGCTAAAATTAATATTCATAAATCAGAGACTGCATTTGCGAAATTAATTTTCCTGACAATGTGTCTTTAAAAGAAATATGTTTTTTTCAAAACTGAAGTTGCAAATGCTCCAGCTTAATTGTTAAATTGAGAGTTTCCACATTTTTAGGCCCTATTTTTAGAAGTATCAGAACGGAAATATTGCCATTGTCGAGAATTTAAGGTCAGCAAAAACTGTCATTTTTCTATATAAATCAAAGTTGGGCAGAACAGAATTACAGTTTGATGACAAGCTTTATTATTAAACTCGCCTAATTCGGTTTGGCGCAGACTGGGTGTTATTTCCTCGACACAAGTACAAATGTTTCTGAAGGTCTATAGAGGAGCCTAAGATTCAAGGGCAAACTTTCCACACCATACCATTTCTAAATTATTACTCACAATTCAGCAACCCCCTTCTTTAGGTCTTGAAATTGTACCACACTATTGTCTCTAACAATAATTCATGTTTTATTATTTGGGCATCTGCAACCCTCCAAAAAATAAAGTTTCCTTTAGGCCCCCCAAAAAGTCTTCGGTTTCTGGTATGGAGCTTGGCCAAAAAGTGGTGCGGCGACGCGGCTTTTTAAAAAAAAATTCTTACTTTTTTTTCCTTCAAATGTCGGCTGATGACTGCAAATGGTGCCAGACTAAATTCAGTGCAAAATATATGGGAGCCAAGAGAGGCCACATAAAGCTTATACTTGATCGTAACCTCATCTAAAATGTACATGTCCAAATTGTGCAGCAGCAGGATTCCAGTCTAAACCAGTGAGTTTGGAGGTTTTGAGACATCATCTTACATTGAATTAAAAAAAAAAAATATGTTGCTGACGCGCATGGCTACGGCGACACGTGCGCATACTAGAAACCACAGACTTTTTTGTTTGGCCTTATGGTTGCCTTTGCGACACTATCACCCAACAAGACCAGACATTATTGTTGGGTAGCGGTGATTCGAAATTTGGAAAGTAATTATTCCTAAACTACTTGCGGGCAGTGTCCCTTCAAAAAGTGAACAAAAAAGCAATAAAGAATAAAATTCACAACGACACTCGAAAACAGTATGGGAAAGGAACTTTTATGAGTAAACCAGGCATGCAACTGGTAAGTCACAAAAAAAGAGGAAATTCAAATCTTTCCAAGACTTTGTAGTGTTTTTCTATTTTTAATGACACACATGGGAGGTCAAAAAAGAGGAAATCAGCTGATCCGAGGAAAAGTTGCATGCCTGGTAAACACTTTCATCTTTACCCCCAGAGTTACTCTCTGTGCATGGACAAAATCTAGTTTGATTTATTATTGGTGGAAGCACTGGGCTGCGCCCAAAATGGACAAATCTCTCCATGGGTACAGCCATTTTCCTAAATGTGCACAAATGTTAAAAATTTAAGCAGCCGCCCAAAAATCCCCTATTCGGATCGACACAGCCTTAAGCCACATCTACGTGTAAATGACTTAGCTACGGCTGGCATAACACACGTGTCTATGGAGGTGGTTACAGCCAAGCCATAGCCTTATATAATTCGGACGTGGATTTGGACTCTGCTGATAATGCCCCTTGAATGAATTATGCACAATGATTCACCCTCAACGTTTACACACCAAGTCAAAAATAACAACACCTATTTGAGACAAAGATTCCTTTTGAAAACATTTTAATATGTGAAAATATGGATTTCATTGAAAAACAGTACATTAAGGCAATCAACACAATCTGTGGGAGGAAAAAGTAAACATGATTTACTTGGAGTTAGTAAATAATCATCATAAGTTACTGAAGAATATTAATCTTTATGCAGAAGAGTCTGTTTCAGTTGCTTTTAGTTTTGCAAACTTGTGCCAAATATCTTCAACATACATGTATGAAATTTGTCCTTACTTTTCTGAACAACAGATAATGAATACAATATCAAACTATTTCAAGACATATTTCTCCAAAGTTCCCTATCTTAGTCATGTTCAAATAACTTCCCTTTTCAAATGCAAATGTTACACTAGTAAATCTACATGAATTGTCTCAGCAATTAAAGCACAAACGTCTGTTAACAAGTGCCTTTTGCAAAATAACCAACAAAAGCAGATGAAGCATGATCATGAACACAACTTTGTTCTTTATTTTGTTCATGTGCTAATGTGTTTCATATTGTTAATAGTAACAATATAAAAGAATGTGTTCCAAGCAAGAACACATCTGAAGAAAAAAAAATCCTTAAAACATTTTTCTCTTGGACTCTATTACCCCCCCCCCTCAAAAAAAATAAATGTGCCAACGCTTGAGAACTAATAATAAAACTAATTTTTTTATCCAACAAGTGATAACAGAATCTTGTTCAGGAACATGTTTGGTTACTGTTTAGTTTTTGTTTGCTTCTTGATTTATCAATTTATTGGCGAGTATGTATGTACAGGGTGTCCCCCCAAAAATGCTCCACTCTCCTTTTTTTACAAATTCAAGCAAACCTGAATGCATAAATGTTCTTATTATGCATGGTAAGAATGCTATGTGTCTTGGTTGTTATCTACCAAAAAAATTGGATCATACTATCAATCCACTAGGGACAGAAATGCTTAAATATGAACTCGCCTCCATTTGCCAACTGCGCTGGGGACTCAAATCACCAATTTTAAAATGTCGATTTTTGTCAAGTGTGCTTTTCAAAAATTCTACTTGGTATCTATTATGAAAGACCAGTCATCAGTTGTTGTCAAGCAAACAAGAGAAAACCAACCAACCATGGCATTGTCCATTTATTGGACTTTGACTAAAAATACCTATTTGTAAATCAACCACACGTAACAATTGTGAACAATCAGCCATAGGTGAACAATTGTTACGTGTGGTTGATTTACAAATAGGTATTTTTAGTCAAAGTCCAATAAATGGACAATGCCATGGTTGGTTGGTTTTCTCTTGTATGCTTGATAACGACTGATGACTGGTCTTTCATAATAGATACCAAGTAGAATTTTTGAAAAGCACACTTGACAAAAATCGACATTTTAAAATTGGTGATTTGAGTCCCCAGCGCAGTTGGCAAATGGAGGCGAGTTCATATTTAAGCATTTCTGTCCCTAGTGGATTGATAGTATGATCCAATTTTTTTGGTAGATAACAACCAAGACACATAGCATTCTTACCATGCATAATTAGAAAATTTATGCATTCAGGTTTGCTTGAATTTTTGTAAAAAAAGGAGAGTGGAGCATTTTTTTGGGACACCCTGTATTTGGTACAGCATGTACAGTATGCGCTTGAATTTTTTTTTCAATAAATTTCACTTCAATCTTATGTCTTTCAGATACGGTATATTGCACACTGTGGTATACATACATGTAGTTAAAGGCAGAGTGGACCATTTACAGCTACCAAATTATTGTTAAAAGGCGTGCTTGGTTTATGACACTAAACTCCCTGTAAAATTATTCCTTCTGGCATGCTGTTATTGTGAAGGAAACAGTGAAA
The DNA here is from genome assembly GCA_029964075.1 of Patiria pectinifera. Classification (NCBI taxonomy): domain Eukaryota; kingdom Metazoa; phylum Echinodermata; class Asteroidea; order Valvatida; family Asterinidae; genus Patiria; species Patiria pectinifera. The sequence goes on along the minus strand of CM057130.1, from coordinate 7,065,548 downwards.
GAAGGTCATTTCCAAAGATGTGTCAAGTGACACATTTTGGGAAATTTCCATTTGTAGTTGGTTTGTAATTGGGCGAATCCGTGAATGGGTCTAAGCGTGGACTCTTAAGTACATGCATGCTTGGTTGCCATTATCAGCAAGAATCGTCAGTTCAGTGTGTGACATCACGGTAGCTACATGTACCATCAGCTGAATGAGAATCATGTCCAGAATGCTTAGTTCGACTGTCCCGAGAGGGCGCAATTCAGAATATGACCCAGCAACTTTTGAATTGAAATCGAGATTATTATCAATATTAGGTTTTTGCCCTTTACCGACATATAAACACTGTATACTCAGTGTGTTACCAGATCCAGATTATTGTGTTTTCTCTAAAACTTCATCAGGTAAGTTGTTAAGCATCCGTCTTTAGATTTTAAGCATTTTTTCCCCATCAAAACGATAAAAAAAAAAAGCTGCACAATGAAAATTGGTCCATGCTACCTTTAAGATGCATCACCTCTTTAAAGTGACTTAACTTGTTGACATTGTCACGTACAGTGTACATCACTTGAGTGAATACGTCCATTATCATTTGGAAAATTCATACTAGACAAGTTCTTCTATCCATACTGATGGCTTTCTATTTTTGTCCAGCAATTTACCCTGTGCATGATAAGCTACAGTGAGCTTCGACAAGTACAGATGCATTTTGGATTGAGAAATCTGCAATTCCAATCATGGCGGGTCAAATGTCGTGTGGGAAAGATTGTGGATTTTTTTTGAGATTTTGTGTTTGTTTTTCAGGACATCTTTTTGTACCTACTTTTTAATCCATTGCAACCACACAGAACACACTTGCACTTTCGTACTCTCTCTCTCAGTCTCGCTCTCTGGTTAGGCCAAAAAAAAAAAAGTCTCCGGTTTCTGGTATGCGCGCGCGTCGCCGTAGCCATGCGCGTCGGCAAAACGAAAAAGTTTTTTTTTCAATGAAAGATGATGTCTCAAACCGCCAAACTCACTGGTTTGACTGGAATCCTGCTGCTGCACAATTTTAACGTGTTTTTAGATGGGGTTATGATCGAGAATAAGCTTTATGTGGCCTCTCTGGACTCCCACATATTTGTACGAAGTTTAGTCGGGCACCATTTGCAGTCATCAGCCGACATTTGAAGCAAAAAAAAAAAAAAACAGGTAAAAAAAAAAAAAAAAGCCCTGTCGCCGCACCACTTTTTGGGCAAGCGCCATACCAGACACTTCTTTTTTTTGGGCCTTAGTTAATGATGCTATCTCACAGTAATTATAACAATTGTCAGAACAGCAAACCAGTGCTAGGCTTTTAAGCCCACAACTAAAGCTTTGATTTTTTTGTTTTGAAACTCATGAGATGCCTCATTAAGACCAATTTCTTTTCATTTGATTTGTCGTTCCTTGATTTCTACTTAATTCAATTTCTTCTCATTTGCCAGAAAACCACAGGTGAACAATTCATACTGCATGAGCTTAACATTCATCATAATTCAGAGAACCAATGATTTTCCGTGTTGTATTTCTGACGACTCTATTTTTTGTTGAGTTTCAAACACTAGCAGGAGTAGGGAGTTAATTTTTTTTATTGAAAACTCTTCACCTTTACACCTTCAACAAGTGTCTCATGCCAACATGGTGGGACTGGACCTTTGGGCCTTTTTGAATTTCACAAACAACGCCAAGAATTCATCTTTTGGTTCAACTTTTTATGGCATGAAGATTTTCAAAACCTCCAAAACTATTTGCCTCTGAAGGTGGCCTTGCTATAAATGCTGAAATACCAGGCATCTGATAATTTTTTGATTTGTATATTTCAGGTCAACCCAGTCAGTAAGCAGTTTGCAGCAGTTTTATTCATTTTCAACCTTCAAAACTAGTGCCATTCTTTTGTTTCAAAATCATTGGTTAAGCTCACTTTAATGTGCTCCAATTCAGTATAATTTTAGTAGATGCATGTACAGTGTATACTTTATAGAAAATGAAACAAAAACCTGCGAGTTTTGGGGACTTTTCAAGGATATGGTAGGTTCATTAAACTGCACTTTCCCATTAGTTTTTTGGGAATAATACAACTTAGACCCAATCTACTGTTTACACATGCATGCATCTACAAGCCAGGACTGTTTATACTCTACACATCCATTCACTCTGACCAACAGTCAACAGAAAATGAGTTTCCCACAAATGCTGTAAGAGGAACGACCCTATGGGAATTTTTTTGTTTTAACCTATATTAAATTATAAAACATACATTTTTCCATTAGGAAAACGCTGTAGCTGAAGTGTTGAATGCAAGCATTTCTGTTTAAATAAATGCATTTTGTCTGCTGACTCGAGGCCAAATCAGAAAAAAAATTATTTGCTGCCCTCGTGACAGGATTGTGATAAATGTAGGGGGCGCTTAATTAGGGAGCATAAATCATTAGGGAATGTTTACTTATTTTGCTGATTGATTGCCACAAGAAAATGTCGATCCCATACACACGTGAAAAGAATTTTCCCAGCATGGCCTTTCCTCTTTAAGCACATGACCGAAGTTGGAAAAAAGTTCATAGTACATGTATATGTATAAAATATCAGGCTTTTTTTGTATGTATATTTGACTCAACCACAGTTGTGTTAATAGACCTAACATGTGTGCATAATGTATTGATATGGGTGTGAAAACAGGCTGCGCAAATGAAAAATATACCGCATAATCACTTTTTTTATTTTGATGTTTCACAATAAAAAAACAATTTATTGGGAAAAAAATGAAATTAAAAAAAAAGTCAGACGTCATGATTATTGCATTAAGAAAAGTGCTTGAGACTTATGTTAGTATTGCTGAACGTGTCAACTTTAAATATCCTTGGTTTTTCTAGATTCCTTTCAATGATTGGGCCACTATATGTAGTAGTCTACTGAATTTCTCTAGAAAACATAATGTAAAAAAACCCTATTTTTGATTGGTGGTCATGCAAGAATGAGACAAGACACAAGAAACTGGAGGCACGAGGCAAATAACTCCACACCAAGAGTCAGGAACTGACACAGAGTCAAGGCAAGAAATGGACACCAGAGTCAGTCAAAAAATTAATTCATGAGACAAAAAAAATATAATTGCTGTCTTCTTCAATGCACTATTTGAGATCACAATCCTGACTGACAAATGTCACTGAACTTTTGATTCTACAAAGCTGCAAAGAAAAGTTTAGTTTCATCAACAACAAAAAAGAATTATTTGTCCAAACCCAATTGTAAGTTGTATGTGAATAGTTCACAACATTAAATTTTCATGACATAATTGCTGTTTGTGACATTTCAATACCAGAATAATTGATGAAGTTTGATTATACTCCTGGTCATAAAGATAGGTACGTGCAAGAAGTTTACCACTACTTCACAGTGCAAATTTCACATTTGATTTCACGATCATCAACAAGGAAAATGCTTATCTCCAGATGCTAATAAAATATGTGAAAAAAGTGAAAAAGATCCTTACACTTTCAAATACTTAATTTAAAATGACCGTCTTTGGCAATTTTCATATCTACATGTTACTCTTTTATCACACTTAACTCTGGTAAAAAATGAACCGAATAGAAAAAATTACTTCATCAGTTACTGACTGAACACTTTTGTTTCACAAACTCTACTTACTTTCGGGGTTGGCATCGACAGATTCTCTGTAACAGCAAACAGCGTTAATTTCAAACCAAAACATGTGTTAACTAAATGCATCAATTTATAAAAGAAAAAAAGGCACATCTGACAAAAATTTGATAATAACAATCTGTCATGTTCTGTGATGTGAAAGAATTGCAAAAGAAGAAATAAAAGAGAGAACAAACTGTGATATGACCTCTTGTTCAATGTACATCTTCCAGTAGCGTCCGGAATTGGTGAAGGAGGAGATGAGGAGTTCGTAGAGAGGCCGTGCTTTATCCACTGGCTGGCTCTGTGAAATGGATTTCCAAAGGAAAAACAATGAGTTTAAATCATGCTTTGAATCACTGGATAGCAGGATACTGGATAATTGGACAGCAGTCTAAACCCCAACTCCCTAGGCCTTTTTGCTAGGATGTAGCCTCAATCCTGCAAAGTCCTCCAATTGGCCTCATGGAAAAATGGCACATAGCCTCAATCCTGCAAATTCCTCCATTATTTCTTGAATATGGTTCGTGGAGAGGTGACCACTGCCTGAATCCTGCAAAATCCTCCGGCTATGACTGTCAATGTGTTGAGGCAGAGGCAGTGACATCCTGGAGCAGTGCGGAGGATTTCAAGTATAATCAAGGACTAACTTTATGCTAGGCTGAGCATAAACAACACAAGGTCCGGCCCAAGACCTTGACACAGTGCGTCCTCCGAAATCAGCAACGCACTTTTGCCATGTAACCTTAATCCTGCAAATTCCTCCAATTTGCAAAAAGGATTTTGGAGGATTCAGGGCGGTTAGGGTTAAAGACCGGTTCATAAATACCCGAGACAGTTTACCCATTCTTATCAGTCAAGAACCTGTCACGTGGGTGGTTTTAAATTGCTGGTAAAACACCGCTGCATTCTGCGCCACATCGCGCAGTACCCGCCAAATTCGATATAAAAAGAGATTTCTAGCACTACGCGCGCGAGGCACATACATGTATCATAGACATGGCCTGAGGGATGTTTCACAAAACATGAAGTTACATTGTTGAACCAAATCGTTGGAAATCTGTGAATTCTTTTACCAGTTTTGACTGAAAAGTATTTATGAATGGAAATAAATATGTGATTGGCCGGTATTAACCCTAACCGCCCTGGACCTTGTGTTGTTTTTGCTCAGCCATGCATAAATATATGCCTGGATTATGCTTGAAATCCTCTGTAGTGCTCCAGGATGTCACTGACCAAGCCGTTATCCTCCCCCACCCCCATTCTATGAACTCAATAAGACCGGTTCATACTTCACAGAAATGCAAGCAAAAAGTGAATATGACAAAACTCTCCCCTGAGCTGCTATCTGTACATTTGTTGCAAGTCTGTATTGTAAATAATGCGACATCATAATTGCATTTGCTCTCACTCTGAATATGAATAAGGGACTCAATATGTCAGATTTCAGACCTTGACTCATTCACTGGGGGAAAACCGGCGTTTTTCCTGCATTTTTGCTAAATTTCTTCAGTGATGCTATTTTGAGCCACTGCACTGGCCTGCTGCTTGTCATGGAGCTCTACTTGTAAAGTGTCAACAAAACTTCCATTGCTTTTAATTATCCTCAGTTAAGGCCCAAAAAAAAGTCTCCGGTTTCTGGTATGGAGCTTGCCCCAAAAGTGGTGCAGCGATGCAGCTTTTTTTTCCTTTTTTTTTTCTTCATATGTCGGCTGATGACTGCAAATGGTGCCCAACTAAATTTAGTGCAAAATCTATGGGAGCACAGAGAGGCCACATAAAGCTCATACTCGATCGTAACCCCATCCAAAAACACGTTAAAATTGTGCAGTAGCAGGATTCCAGTCAAACCAGTGAGTTTGGCGGTTTTGAGACATCATCTAACATTGAAAAAAAAAAAAGTAAAATGTTTTCATTTTGCCAACACGCATGGCTACGGCGATGCGCGCGCATACCAGACACCGGAGACTTTTTTTTTTGGCCTTAAAATACTCTAAATAAATACTGACAATTCCACCCCTTTAAAAAAAATTTTTTTTTACTTTATTTTAAATAATCTTGCCTCACCTGTGCTTCTCTGAGTAGAATACCCCATGCCTCCGTGTCATGCTTGTACATCTCAATTTTCTTCTGTGCTTTCTTCACCTTTTCGGGGATATATCCCCAGCCCTGAAGATGATAAACATTTCAAATATTAAAAAATACTGTCTATGTTATGATTTTGTAATTTTTCTCCACTTGTTGTGAATATCATTCTCCTACTTTGGAAACATTTCCGCCCGATTTGGGCAAGTAATGATCCTGACCTACATGTAGGCCTACTTGCAGCTTTTGGCCGGTTCTCTTGCACGCTGACATTGTTGACATTTGGCAAAACTGAGAACTTGGATGATTTTCAGATGCAGAAAAACAACTTTCAGCAAGAAATGTTTCAAAGCACTTCACTATGAAAACCAGACATCCAGCATCTGAGCAATGCCAACACTCACACGCGTAGCAAGATGACTTTCTAAATACTATTGCAGTCTATACATGTTCCATCTAATGTGGAAGTATGGCCCCAGGCCTTGATCTAGATAGTGGCCACAATGAATATGTGTGAGAGCAGTGAATGCTCAAAAAATGGCAAATTGTTGAATTGCGGGCCCCTCTTTCTTATTGGTCCTTAAGTGTATTCATCATTCCAAAATGACTTCTGCAACCCAAAACAGTCTCCTATTAATTCTAATGACCATTTTTTCTTTGCGATTTTGAACATAAATTTATCTTTCAGTCGAGATGAGGTATGTCAATTGGGAATCTGGGTTGGAATAATATAGGGAAAATGGACCATTTTGAAAGACCTACAAAGAGTCCCATTTTTGGGGGGACTCAAGTTATAATCTAGTTTCTACAACATAGTTCTATATGTCAAATTCCTGATGAGCATTGGACCTGGAGTTACTCAAGCTAAGGCTAACGTAGTCCGAGTAACTTGGACCCAACTTATCGCCTTTTTTAACATTTGGACATGGTCTGGCGATAGTAAGGTCCAAGCTAATACCGCGAGCTGGACAACACCGTCCCAAAAACCAACATTTTCCAACAAAAAACATCAGATTTCACCCTCAAAACGGCCTCCAAATTACTAGATATGCCACCTGAAGTACAAGTAGACATCGATGATTGAGATGGTTGAACTGAAGTTTACTTACGATCCGGAAGAAAAGTGAAATTTCCCGTTCAATTCTGAGAGCTCCCCTCGCGATCTTGAACACGTTAAATTTCCGACTACTGTTAATGTTTGAACGACGCAATTTCTTCTTCATGCCCAGTGTACATTCGATGGTCCCCGTATCCCGAGTGCGATTCCGTTACCGAGCGCGCGCGATGCATCGATTATGATAATGAGTAAACTGGATCACGTTTGTAGACACATGTGCATTTCGAACGAGAATAGGGAGTCAGGAACTAGCGCAGCTTTTATGGCGGATACCAGTTCAAGCTGGTTCCCGATTCCCTATTACAGTTCGAAATGCACTTGTGTTTACAAACGTGACTCATTATCATAATCGATGCATCGCGCGCGCTCGGTAACGGAATCGCACTCGGGATACGGGGACCATCGAATGTACGCTGGGCATGAAGAAGAAATCGCGTCGTTCAAACATTAACACGCATCGGAAATTTAACGTGTTCAAGATCGCGAGGGGAGCTCTCAGAATTGAACGGGAAATTTCACTTTTCTTCCGGATCGTAAGTAAACTTCAGTACAACCATCTCAATCATCGATGTCTACTTGTACTTCAGGTGGCATATCTAGTAATTTGGAGGCCGTTTTGAGGGTGAAATCTGATGTTTTTTGTTGGAAAATGTTGGTTTTTGGGACGGTGTTGTCCAGCTCGCAGTATTACAGCTTGGACCTTACTATCGCCAGACCATGTCCGAATGTTAAAAAAGGCGATAAGTTTGGTCCAAGTTACTCGGACAAGGGCTAACGTAGCTTCAGCTAATTTTAATACAACTTTACAAGTTTGGATTTTGTCGGAATCTGCAAATTAGTAAGGAAAAATGAATTTAAACAGGGATTTTTTGAGATGCTCAAATGCGTATGTTTGATTATTTTGCACAAAAAATAGTAGGCCTACGATTGGAAATTGCAACATTGAGAATTTTTCGAAATAACACATCCTGAACATGCGGGAAGGCAAATTTAGATTTCTAGGCAAGTACTTAACATCCATACGAAATTATGTATGGCGGATCGATTTCTTCGAAAATACAACGCCACGTTCACGGGTATACCCCAAAGTCAACAAACTCGTCGTACATTTTGTGTAAAAAAAAACCAAGTTTTTAAATAATTTTAACTTTATTTTATATGCTGAATGTCTTTTGTCACACCGTCTTTTGTTTTGATGTTCCAGAACTTATACAAAATTTGTTGATGCTGGTTGACGCATTTTAGTAGGACCGCAAAATGTTAATCACAATTTCCTATTCCATTCAGAAAAGGGTCTCCAAATGAACAGCGCCCCCACACATTTTTTTAATGCGTTTAACGGGATGGGCCCAAATTCCGGACAATACACACACAAAAACGAGTGACTAAAAATCCCTGACGGGAATCGAACCAAATGGTCAAAATACTGTTATTTTACCCACCGTAAAGAGCTCCGACCTAGGCTCCGAAGCCATTCCAGAGAATCAGAGACTTTTCGATAAAATTTGAGAAAAAGAACGCAGACTAAACACACTCATATACACGCACACTACAGCACAAGCTAAAATGGCGCGTGGTGATAAAATATCCCGGATGTTAGATAAAAAAAATAATCCAAACAAAGAGGGCGCCCTATTTAAAACCCGTACTGCGTTCTTTTTCTGAGTTTTGAGCGACGTGGGGTGCCGGTGAAGGGGGAGTTCTGCACCCTCGGTAATCTATTCGCTGGCCTAAAGCTCAAAGAAAATGTTCAGAGGAAGGAGTCGGGCTTATGGGTGGCAGAGTGTCTGGGTAGCTTTGCCTTTGATCACTGGCACAGTCACCGGCACAACACAAGGACCGAGACTGGGGGGTGGGGGACAGGGGTGGGGGACAGGGGTGGGTTAACCATCCCAATCTCTTCTGTCAAAGCAATGTAATTATTTCGTATGTAAATTTAAAAAAAATCTCTGTCTTGGAATAATATCTTTAACACACTTTACAATTTTTGTCAAATTGCAAATATCCATGGTTTAAAGATAATACAAGTACGGCATGCAATAACAATTTTTATCGTGAAATATGTTGCTCGACTAGTGAGTAATAGTTTCATGCAGGCCTGAGAAATCATGACACCTGCTGTGCTGTCATTTTTAAGAAAAGTGGAATTTTTGTATCAATTAACTTCCAAAGATGGTCAGCCAACCATCATTAGAAAAAATGGACATTTTTATACAAATACTGCCCCAATTGCCATATTCAGAAAGTCTACTTTTTGTTTTGCAATTTGTTACACATCCGTGAATGGGTGCAAGCCAGCTAGTCTGGCTCCCTGACCTGACAATAGGCTGATGTCTATAAATTGTTCCGTTTCATCTGAAATATGGTCAGGGAACCAGACTACAACCACCTTTTTTTGTTTTTACCCAGCATCTTTTAAGAAAAAAAACCAACCCCATTTAACAGGTCAGTGCAACAATATTTGCTATAAAATACCAACCCCCAAATCCATCCATTACTAAAAATTACAGGAAAAGCTAATTTCTCTCAATACCTAAGCTCCCATTCACCCTCGAATAATCTAAACTACATTTATACGAATAAATAGTTAAAGCACAAATTTTTGATATACATATTATGATGACTCTTTATTCTTGATTACAATAATACTATATTACAATCTGTTTTACTTTGTACATATATATAAAGGTCATTATAAAATTTAAGGTATTTTATACTAGCTTTAAACTCAAATGAAGAAAACAAAATAATAGGACCTTTATAGTAGTGGGAAATGGTAAATTCACTTAAATCACAATTTTTTTGGGGAAATATTTGTTTGATTTGATGAATGACAATGTGAAATCAAGTGCAACTTTTCTTGAGGTCATTTCAATTCAGTTTGCTTGGAGAATTTAATTCGAAATTAGCATATAAGCAATATGCATTGAACATTATGATGCATTACACTAAAGCTGGCAACCTTAATGTTTACGAAGCAAGGTATTCAGTTCCCTTTGTAATTTTTTTACCATTAATACAAATAATATAATTTACCTCAAACAAAAAGCTACCAATGTAACGGCTCAGCTTTTGCTTCTCATCAATACACATGCAGACCAGTTAACAGATAGATATGTTTACAGCAGTTCCAAATTCATGACAATTGGTTTCTCTTAGAAATTATTATTATTAATTTTGTTTAACCTTTTCGGCTCCTTTTGTGTATCATGCTGCTTTTCCTATTACTTATCTTTAAGCAATCGCCGATAAAAAGAGCATTATGTTTGAACAATTTGAAGGAAAAGAAGTTAAAAAGCATACAAAAGTTGATATTCAAACTTCTGAAGAACTGACAATTGACCTACTAGTTATCATCACCATTTGTAGAGTGGGTGTCCAAAATTAAGGATCTCTTACTACCCATGCCAACAAATTTCATTTTAAAAAGTAACTGGAGAAATGAAATAGTTGGCAAGTGTCAAATTTTGTTAGTCACACATGTGGCAGTCAATATAAAACAGCTGTAACAAAAGGGAAAATAATATGACAGCATTTGAGAGAACTTTTAACATATATTTCAGCCAAAAGCTTGTTTATCGGAGTTATGTTCCCCATGCTATTTTCTAGTTTCATCCCGAAAAAGAGATACCTTCTAGACAATAGAGACGTTCACGGGACGGCAACAAAAAACAAATTAAAGGGGGCACTCGTGAAAAAAAGTGCACAGCTGAAGAAAAAGGACACTCTTGACAAAATATTGGGGGGGGGGAGGAGAGGGTTGGTAAATACCCCCCACCTTACCCCCCAGATGCTACACAACTATGAATGGGTCATCTACTGTAAAAAAAAATATTAAAAAAAATCGGCCACTGTTTAATTATTGAATTATTACTATATATACAATTTCCAATCATCAGCTACCAGACAATAATTCCGTTAATGCGGGGTAGGCTGGTTTCCGCCCCATAATCATTATCATTACTGGGAGCCAGTCTCCTTTCAATGTGCATCTGTTTGTGCCCCCCCCCCCAATATTTTTTTCTGAGGGCTGCATACATCCATAAAAGGAAAAAAGGAGGTTTTTGAATGAAAATTTATGAATAGAAAAAAAACAAAATCAAATTTGACAGCACGGGGAACATAACTTGAAACCAATAACAAAAGAGGATAAAGCCACTGAAATATATTGGCAGTTGAACCTGTTGACCAGTTTATGTGATACTGACCAACAATGCATTATAATCTTTGACATGAATTAAAACCCAGATTTTTTTTGTTTTGGTTTCTTTGGATGGAGAGTGATTTAACCGTCTTAGGAGATTTTCAGTCTAGTCACTGAACTCTTCTGGTTCTTCGCTGCTCTCGCTGAAGTCGGAGTCGGAATCATCTTGGACAGCAGGGGGTGCAGGATGGAGAGTGATTTAACCGTCTTAGGGGATTTTCAGTCTAGTCACTGAACTCTTCTGGTTCTTCGCTGCTCTCGCTGAAGTCGGAGTCGGAATCATCTTGGACAGCAGGGGGTGCAGGATGGAGAGTGATTTAACCGTCTTAGGGGATTTTCAGTCTAGTCACTGAACTCTTCTGGTTCTTCGCTGCTCTCGCTGAAGTCGGAGTCGGAATCATCTTGGACAGCAGGGGGTGCAGGAGCGTTGGGAGTACTGAAATGAGGCAGAACATGACAGATAATTAGCGCACTGGTAGAAGAGGGGGTGGGTGGGGAAACAAAACAGGACCAGCAAGGTTAATCCCCCTTATGAAAAATGGCATAAAAAATAGAGAATAAAGGCAGAGTAAAATTCAAGACGACTGTTTTTAAATCGATGCTGTAGTTTACTTATCCCCTTTCTCTCCACTGATTTCGGAAATATTGACAAAAAGAAAGAAAGGGAAAATAGGGGAAAAGATACAACACCCCTAGCACCACAAAAGGTCCAGCCAATCCCCCCTCCTCCACCCACGGAAGCTTTACTATTTTCATGGCCCCCATTAAAAATTATTCTGGATCTCCTGGAGAATGAACCCAATTCAAATTCAATTGCTCAGATCAAAGCTTTTTTGTGAGATTTTGTTTTCATATTAGACAAGCCACAATAACATTACTCAGACTACTGCCTTATTGTATATTCCCAGTGATTAAAACTCCTTCAGATTTCTAAGAAATGTGAAATGATTGACTTGTACAAAAAAAGCAAACGATTGTTGACAGTTTGCTAGTCTTGTGCTCCAGTCCATCAAATCTTCTCAGGGTCCATCCCAAGTCATGCAGACTCGAGCAAAGTGGTTAATCCTAACCCTGCCCAATCCTCAAAAATCCTCCGGGTATTTTTGGAGGATTGAGGCTAGTGAACGGCAAAAAAAGTGCCGGTTGATTTTAGAGGATGCATTGCGTCGAGGTCGTAGGCTGTACCCAGCGTTGTTTATGTTCAGTCATGCATAATTGAGCCCTGCATTATGCTCGATATCATCTACGCTGCTTCTGAATGTCATCGGCACTGCCTCAACCCATTAACAGAGATTGTTGGAGGATTTTGAAGGACTGAGACAATGGGCACCCCTCCACTGAAAAACTCAAGTAATAACACACTATTCTGGAAGACTGAGGCTGAATCCAATTTTTACATGGTAGTAGTTGAGAGGATTTTGCAGGATTGAGGATGATTCCTAGCCAAAAGGGCCTTGGGGGTTAGGGTTAACTATCAGACTGAGCTGCGACAAAAGCAATCTTTTGTTATTGATTGTCCCCTGTTAGCAGTGACTGGACTTGCAAACGGAGTTATGATTTTCTAGATGGACTAGTTGATGACATTTATATCACACCCGACACAGATAGGGGACAAGAATACCACTGAATGCGATTATTCTACACTACGTGCATTTGTTTTTGTTTTGAAAGCAACCATTAAAAGAAAAACAAAATAGCTTTACTTACTCAAGCAAGTCAGGGTTCAGTCCGTCCAGTAGGAGTTTCTGTCTCAATGCACCTACAGGTACACCCTGAATTAAACCCAAAATAATTTGGACATTTAGCTTCTTATACGAAAACAGAAACAAAGATTTCTTGTTTCCTGTAAAATATTTAGCTGGTCCCAGAGCGTCAGCCTTGTGTCCTCTTTGTACCTATTTGACTGACTGACTGGCTGATTGAATGAATGACTGGAGAAGAGTGCTGGTTCACCCCTGTAATACCAATGGATGGGCTCAATCCGGCCCATTGTGTAGACCAGATGCATGAAAAGAATTCCAGTGAATTGCCATTCTGAATTAATTGAGTATAATTTTGTGCACTCTGGGACCAGTTTTAGGCAAAATAAAAATAAAATAATAGTCGGTCTCTGGTCAGCGTGTGCGTCGATTTTAATCATGCGCGTCAAGCTTTTTTTCCCCTTCAAGTTTACCACGGAAGCTACAACAGCGCCCTCTTTTGCCGCACCTTCTCAAATTTTTGTACCAAGGAGCACCAAGGAATGAGGAAATTGCGTCAAGGCAAATAATGGAGGGCACCAAGGCAAATTATGGCAGACACCAATGTATATGAGGACACAAAAAAGCAAAACAGTACCCATCTTGTCTGTACAATTCAAGCTTGCCTTGTCTGTACTTTGCCTGCCTTTGTTTTTTTGTTTTTTTATAGAAAACAAAGTTATAAACAAAATGATATGAAATTTTCTAACACTTTTGGGGAGTCAGGTTGGCGTAGCGGTACTTTCCTCGCCTTCTACCGCTGTGACCAGGTTCGAATTCCCACCCGGGCCAATACGTGGATTGGGTTTTCAGCCCCTGTCTGATTCTGTGGGTTTCCCCGAGGATATTCTTCTGGGTTTTTGCTCCCACCTCTAAAACTGTAACTCATTCACTTCTCTGTACAGGTTTCTTCAGGCTTTCGAGCTTACAGTGCCTAGCGGGCGCTATGTGGGAAATCCTTGGTTTCAGTACCAGAAGTAATAAAGTTTCCTATTAGCCTAGTAAAAAAAGGATAATGTGATTTGTGTGGCCTTCAAATGCCCCTATTAGTTTCACGATTGTAATCCCTTGACTTGACAGACTGCAATAAAATATTGGTCAGGTTCTGCTTGAGAGACACCAAATTATGTTTCACAAGGCCAACTGGTTTGAAAACAGTAAGATTCCTTTGAATCTGAGGACAAAAACAAACTTGATAAGAATTTGGGGGTTCCCAAACCCTATGCTGGCGCAGTGCCAGGTCTAATCAATACAGGTTTAATGATGAAGTTTGGCAACCCGTTTGGATTTTGAAAGTCAACTCACCATATTGATCATCTTGAAATACTTCAGATAGCGTGGGTCCTGGGACACGGTCATTGTGGGCGGAGCCTCTGGCGCAGCCTCCACTGCTGGAAGATCCTGTTACAATACAAAATCATGGAGTAATTTTAGAAACTTTAAAGATAATATACAACCTTTGCAAACAGCAAAAAAAAAAACTACTATTTTATTATGAAATACCTTACTTGACTGTAAGTGACAAACAGTCTCAAGCATCCTATGAAATGATGGCACCTGGTGTGCTGCGATTTTCAAGAAAAGTGAAATTTCTGTATTAATTTCCAACGATGGTTGGCCAACCATCGTTGGAAAAAAACTGACTTTTTTCAAATGCTGCCCCCAATTTACCAAATTTAGTTTGTCCATGTTGTTTGCAACTAGTTACACATCCATGAACAGGTGCAAGCCAGCTAGTCTGGTTCCCTGACCTGAAAGTTACAGCTACGTGTTTGTTCTGTAGTTATATTTTGGAGAGCTTGTTTTAAATAATTAATTTTGTCCACACTCACAAGATGCGTTGTCCACAAATTTGAACTCCTGATACCCTAAATATTCTGTCTTTTGTTTGATTTTAGACAGCAAAATATATGGATGAAGACATAACGTGACATTTTCATATCACCAACTTTAAATGATATATTTTCTTAAGCTTTTTAAATACTTTTCAATTTCAATCATTCTGAGTAGCATTTTTACATCATTTAATTGATAATGGATGGCGGGTTCATTGATGTTTTTACCTGCTCTTCAGACGGAGCCAAGGCTGGCAAGTTGGCTGCTGCAGCAGGTTGAGACTCTGGAGTTGGCCCAGGGGCTGGAGGCGCCTCAACAGTCACACCCTCCAGACCAGGTATGGATGCTAGCTGTCAAGAGAAAGATAGAGATTGAGCAAATTATCTTGATACCAGTTACGGAGCTGTGAGATGAAAAAAGGAAGACTTTTTAGGGACTGTTTATTCTCTCTACACACATTGACTGTAATTGATATGTCAATGAGGTCACCAGAACAGCGCCCTCTATCTTCTTGCGAGGCTACAGGCATAACAAGTTTTGTTTGGGGGTGGCTAAATTCTGAAGCAACATAACAATGGTCTATTTACAATAACGGAAAGCATTCATTAACCCTAACTCCCTAGGCCTTTTAGCTAGGATGTAGCCTCAATCCTGCAAAATCCTCCAATTGGCCTCGTGGAAAAATAGCATAAAGCCTCAATCCTGCAAACACCTCCATTATTTCTTGAATATGGTTCATGGAGGGGTGACCACTGCCTGAATTCTGCAAAAATGCTGCGGCAGTGACTGTCAATATGTCGAGGCTTGGCCAGTGACATCCTGGAGCAGCACGGAGGATTTTAAGCATAATCCAGGCCTACATTTATGCATGGCTGAGCAACAACACAAGGTCCAGCCCAAGACCTTGACAAAGTGCATCCTACGAAATCAGTAATGCACTTTTGCCATGTAACCTCAATCCTCCACTTTGGCAAAGAGGATTTTGAAGGATTCAGGGCGGTTAGGGTTAAGAAAGCAATACATTAATCACACAATCAAGGGACGCATGTACATAATCGCACAATCAAGTAATGAAGGGCTGGTAACAATCTTTTACTGGAAGTCATTGAAAAATGGCTTGAAGTCGCTCTGGGTAAGAGGTCAACCTTTACTATTTAGTGCACGTCAGTTGGACATGCCAATTCACTCCAGCCGGTGCTTTGACTCGCCAGACAAGTAAATTAAAGAGTGCATAAAAATGCACTAGAGTTCACCCACCATTGTACTTTTTTAATTGGCAAATGTGTTGTCTTCCTGGCGGCAGAATCGTGTGTCTGTCTGCATACCGGTATATCCACAACGAATTGCGACACCTTTTGTCCCACAGTGACCAATCTCTCCGCTTTTAGTCAGAGTGTGTCAAGCTCCTTCCCCCACCTTCCAGCACAATTTGGTCCATCAGCACCTTGGTTCACGACCCTGTTTCATTTAGTCTAGCGACGCCCATGCACTCACCTTAGCTTCAAGGATGTTCATCGTAACCTCTAACTTTTGTATTCTTGTATTCAAGTCTGACAGTTTCTGTGGCAAACACAAAGAACAAAGGAATGAAAAGTTACATTTCTGGATGGAAAAAAAAAAAAATAGTTGCCAGGACGACCAGATTACAATAAAAAATAATTTTATGAGTGAGAGATACTGCTTTCTTTGTTAATTGCATAATCAAATACAGTTACAGTGTATTTATCAGTGGCAGTACATCATAGATTGATATAACAAAAAATTAAGAGTGAAAGATTTTGTTAATCAAAAAGCATTTGACAGCCTAAGTAAAATCTTATTAAAAAAAAACTGCTTGCGATACAGTGAGTTTAAATTCACTGAACCAGGCTCTGCAATAAAACAATTTCCTTATATGATCCCAATATCATGTTTGTTGTTTTTAAACTGCTAGTGTTCCAAGCAACTTTACAATTTATCAGCCCTAAGTACCGGTACACAGTTTTTAAGTATTGCCTACAAGGTTAGTAACAAAATTGAGCCCTGCATTTAACCCTAGTAAATATATTTTTTAGCTATTCTCGTTAAGAGTGGAAAGTTTGCATGGTGAGGATAACAGCAAGGTAAGTTTGCGGAGACACCATGTGAAGTTAATCTCTTTTGTGAGTATGTGATGGTTCTGAGATGAACCGGTTTTAACTTCTCAGAAACATCACATATTCACAAAAGAGATTAATTTCACCTGGTGCCACCGCAAACTTACCTTGCTATTCTTGTTGTCAAAGTTATGTTTTGTCTTGTCTTTCAAAATTGAGCAAACCAAGTTCTGTATGAGGTTTTAGGATAGATTTAGAAGTTAAAAGACAGATTTACCTGCTCACAGACGCATGAAAACTTATTGAGGAATCTGGTTGTGTGGGTGACAAAGTGGTTCAGAAACGCCAACATTCGCTTGGGATGAATTGCTCCAACCTTTATGAGAAAGAAAATAAAGAACATGTCAAAAAAAAATTGCAATAAACTCACAATTTTAACCTTTTTAGCACCATAGGCTTTGACACATACATGTAGTTGGTGTTAGGATCCTACTAATTCATCAGGGTGACCGTTTTAGCCAATTTTCGGCTAACTTTGACAGATTTTTGGTTAAAAAAACGAGTTGGACAGAAAATTTCGCAGAATGGATTTTGTTGGCAGATTTCAGGCAGAATTTTGCAAAAATGGTTATATGACAGAAAAATATAGCAACAAAATGGTACTTTTCTTTTAAAAAGCGTCAATCTTTTCAGACAAACCCTTGCAAAATAGGACAGGTCGCCTGGTTTAGGCACTGACGTTCACTGAGGCGAGACTTTGTCGTGACGTAACCGCCTTTTGCCTGAAATTTACGCAATTTCACAACATTTTTATGTGACCATATATTTATTTATAATGTAATTTGAACCTTAATTAAGGCAACATTGCAACATCTGCATGTGATTTTAAGTGTTTATAGTGTATTTCGAGTAATTCTGGGCAATTTGGCAGATTTTTGATAAATCTGACAGATTTTTGAGGTGCATTTAGCAGAATTTGGCCATGACCTTACGGTCACCCTGTAATTAATGTGAGTACACATCAACATGAGCTGGTAATATTCAGGGCGTGGTTTTGAAGATGTACTATAAGCATGACAGGATGAACACTTATGGCTAAAATTGGCAAGCATCAAACACGTTTATACAAATTTACCCATTTAATGTAGATCCCACTTTTATATTGTTCTTTTGATCATCCCAATCAACAGAGACAACTATCAATGTTGAGAAAAGCACCACCGCTAATTTAAATGGGCGCCACCTTGCGGCGAGATCCAAAAGCGTGTATACCGTCAACAAGCCAAATTGGGGGAAAAACCATGGCCGGATAAGGATGGTGCGGGCATCTTTTTCCCTTCTAATAACTGGTTATGATTGTTTAGAGTATAATTCCAATAAATAGATGATTGATTCTTATAATGAGAGATTATTCAGTTGTTAATTCGAATTCAAATCCTTCAATCACAAAGTGTCGGAAATACACGCATCTAACGAACATCGATGTACCACCGTATATATTAGTGTGCATGTGCATGTGCATGTATGTAGGTTTTCGATTTGACACCCTGTTTCTTGCACTTGTTTAATTGTTTCATTTTTTCCTCGTTACCCTTCAGAACGGGCTTATGGGCTTATGATGGGCACTCCTCAGTGCTTAAAGGGAATATACATCATTTGCTTTTGCTGTAATTTTCAGAAATGGATGGAATTGGGGGGTTGGAAATATATAGCAAATATAGTTATACTGACTTTTTTGAGGTTTTGGGTTCGAAAATGCTATAAAAACCAAGAAAAACAATAATTTTCCTGTAGTCTGGTTCCCCTGACTCCATATAAGAAGAAACAGAGCAGTTTACATACATTGGGGAATTGTAAGGTCAGGGAACCAGTCTAGCTGGCTAATGTACCCGTTCATAGGTGTGTAATCGATTGCAAACAAGTGCGATGGTCAATTGGGGCCAGTTTTTGAAAAAAAAACAGTTTTTTTTCCAACACTGGTCGGCCGACCAGCGTTGGAAATTGATACCAAAATACCACTTTTCTTGAAAATGACAGTATACCAGGTGCCATGATTTTACAGGATGCTTTACACTGTCATTCACTAACAGTCCAGCAAGGTATTTCAAAATGATTTGGAAGTTTTATTTTTTGATGTTTGCAAATGTTGTATTTTCCCTTTAACAAGGGCCTACCAAGGTGCTACCAGGGCTTTTCACAGCTACATGTACTGTGTACTTTCCAAGCCAACAAGAACTTGATAATAAATACACCGCTTTCTGCCACGCCCAGTCTCTCCACCGGTCATTTCCTTTCCCCCTTTGCCATTCCACAAAAGTCAAGATGTCAGATTTTAATAGTTCTGACCAAAAAAAAGTCCAAAATAATAAGATAATAATAATAATTGGTTGCACCGTAAGTTTTACACCCCTGTAGAAACTGCAAGGTATTAACAGGCATGCAACTGGGAAATCACAAAAAAAGAGGAAATTCAAATTTTTCCCAGACTTTGTACAGTGTTTTTCTATTTTCAATGGCACACATGGGAAGTAAAAAAAGAGGAAATCAGCTGATCCGAGGAAAAGTTGCATGCCTGTATTAACTATGACGTATTAACTGTAGTACTGATGACACCGGGAGACCAAGAACATGAAGAAAGGTCACTGTACGGTCATTTTTTCAACTTCTGCAGGCCCAGAAGCATCAGCCTGCATTTGTACTCGGTAATTAGCTGTAAAAAGCAGATTTTTTTTCATTTTTTGCCTGAAATCCCAGTAAAACCTTCAGGAGGTTTCACCTTCCACATTTTTTCGGCTGCTGGTTAAAGTTTGTGCATCAAAGGATACGATCCGAGTGAAAGTACGTCATTTTTAGGAAGCACGTGTTGCAACATATAAGTTAAACACGAGTGCGTAGAAATAGGAGCGTGTGGCTAAAGAGGTCCGACGATAGGCTAAAATTAAAAATAAAATGCTTTTAAAAGTCACACATTCTCAAACTTTGTCTTTATTCATATATTTTCTGTTTGTCATCGCCCTCCTTTACTAGTACCCCTCATAAATCAAAGCACCTGCATGCCCTCTTTCCACAAAATTAAACCTGCTGATATTCAAGTAGCCCCATAAATGTGGCCAATTTACTGGACTACCTCCGTAAATAAAGGCCACACTTCCACCATGTACAAAAACATGTCGAACTTTGTCAAACTTTTTCAGATGTCTATTCTTCGTGAAATTTCCATCTGAAAAAGGCAGCACTTTCTGAATAGCCTATAATTATAAAGAGGGTGAGTATGCTTCTAAAACAAAAACAAACTACAAACTAAGCCTAAATGTGAAAATCAAAATTTGACAAAGTTCGACATGTTTTTGTACATGGTGGAAGTGTGGCCTTTTATTTACGGAGGTAGTCCAGTAAATTGGCCACATTTAGGGGGCTAGTAATAATATTCAAGGTGGTGCCATTCAACTGTTCAAAATCAAATGTGTCAAGAAATATCAAAATGCAACTTTTGGGTAATCCTTATCTTTAGGACACCTCTATTTTTTACGAGTTCTGTTCAAAACTGACTTTTGCAGATGACTGTCCAGTACCAAAGTGGCTTTTGCAGGCTAAAGCAGTCTTTTTTCTTCAGATAAATTCATGTTAGTTGTAATTTTGAAAGCACTTTCAAAGAAAATGTGACTTTCCTACCCTTTTTTGCAGTTTGCCATCTTTGTTTTTGAGTCAGTTTCTCAGTGTTCGTCATCGTCGTCTTTCTCAATTTCCCTCTAAAATCAAAGCCCCGCCAGCCTTTTTCTACAAAATTAAACCTGCTGACATTCATGAAGATGTCATACTGTTCAGATATATGACAATAAATATCAGAATGTCACTTTTGAGTGTCATTTAGTCAGCTCTTTTGGTGAGTCTTTTAACCTTATATAGGAACGGGGTCCTAAAAGTAAGGATTACCCACTTTTGAGTGTCATTTATTAGTCAGCTGTTTTGACAAGTCTTTTTAACCTTATATAGGAATGGGGTCCTAAAAAGGTAAGGATTACCGTAAAATTGTTATCAAAATTTGCCAAAGAAAATTTGTCATCAAATGAACAGCGCCCTCTAACGTTTTTAATCTAATCCCAGTAAATATATCGATAAATAAGTTAGGCCCCGACAAAAAAATACCTACCTTTGTTAGATCAACCCCTGGACCAACTAGAGGCAAGCCATCAGCATCCATTGTTGGCGGAATATCTGAGAAAAAGCTGCAATTCCTCTTCACAACGTTATAGGACTTGGCGTACACGTTAAAGCCTACGCAGTGGCTATCGTTACGGCAGCCGTAACGCATTTCCCATTTTCTATCGTTACGGTAATGCAACTGCGCAAGCGCCATGACATGGCCGATCGAACCAAGAAGCTAGTCTGGTTCCCAGACCAAAAGATTCCGACTATTGCTGATGAATCTTAGGTCAGGTCAACCTCGTCCCCAGGGTGTCGAGCAGTACGCGCCCACTACTACCCGCTCTCTCACGAGGTTGAGAGGACGAGGTTGAGGTCAGGTAGCCTCCGGTACAACCTCGTCCCCAGTGCTTACTTTATTTCCAACCGCGTTTCCAATAGTAAACCCTGGATAGGAAACTTTCTTCCTGTATCCTGATTGGATACCGCAATTGGCTAGTAATGGATTTTTATCGTGTACTTGGTGCTATATATTCCAACGTGCAGTACGTGTTTTCGCGATCATTCGTCCACGCCTTCTCGAAAATACTAATTTCCTTTCCAATTTGCTCATATTAATATGAAATATGATACTGCATGTTGTCTTGATAAGATAGTAACAGTTTGATTTCAAAAATCGTGTTTTCGTAACTCACGCCGTGCTCGCGCTGCTACGAATTGACTCTGTTTTTACCCCAGACACCGCATACAAAAACAAACGCTAATGTGTAACGCATATCCAGGCACCAGACTGTTCCTCATTTGCATACGTCTGCAAAAATCTTGCACATGCAAATGATCCAATACCAGGGTGAGAGAGCAGGTAGTGGTGGGCGCGTACTGCTCGACACCCTGGGGACGAGGTTGCCTCCGGTAATACAATGTATTACAATTTACATCACGTGACTAAAACGGGAGGAATTCCTCCTTTTTCCGAAACTGTCCGAAGTTTGCCGAATTCATTTCGTCGACAATCGGATAGTGTCCGAGTATTTCCGAGTATAATATAGGTTTTATTAACTGCTAATTGCTTATTAAAAACTGTAAAAAACTAGTTGATAATTAATTTCCATTGCTTTTATTTAGAAAACTTGAAATTCAACCACGATTTTGCACTCGGATCGTATAAACGAGGGGCGAACTTTTTGCTGCGTCATGCACTAGTTTGAATTTGACGACCGTTACCGGCATTTTCCAAAACGCGGCGTGGTCTCAATTCGGCTCCGCCTGCTAACAGTGCTGTTTGGGTGTCCAACTTTGAAGATTCCAGGTTTAAATTAGTCAATGTTTTTTTACAGAAGTATTAAACTGTATATCATAACTGTATGATATATGAAGCAAGTGATTTATTTTTAAAAAATTATCGGAACATTAAAAGCTTTATGTGATAAAGCGAATCGGAAACGAAGTCGAGCTTTGAAAAAGGGCCGTCAATGTCGTCATGTTTATTTTTTGCCACGGAGGCTGCCTGACCTACAATTTAGACGTGTAGACGTCGGGGGAAATTGTCAGGTCGGGGAACCAGACTACCAAGAAGCTGGCGCTTTCCAACCTCGTCCCCAGTGCTTACTTTATTTCCAACCGCGTTTCCAATAGTAAACCCTGGATAGGAAACTTTCTTCCTGTATCCTGATTGGATACCGCAATTGGCTAGTAATGGATTTTTATCGTGTACTTGGTGCTATATATTCACAACGTGCAGTACGTGTTTTCGCGATCATTCGTCCACGCCTTCTCGAAAATACTAATTTCCTTTCCAATTTGCTCATATTAATATGAAATATGATACTGCATGTTGTCTTGATAAGATCGTAACAGTTTGATTTCAAAAATCGTGTTTTCGTAACTCACGCCGTGCTCGCGCTGCTACAACCTCGTCCCCAGGGTGTCGAGCAGTACGCGCCCACCACTACCTGCTCTCTCACCCTGGTATTGGATGGATCATTTGCATGTGCAAGATTTTTGCAGACGTATGCAAATGAGGAACAGTCTGGTGCCTGGATATGCGTTACAGTAGTAGGGGAGGTGGGGGTATGGGACCAAAATGGAAAATCTGCGGCCAGTCTGGACATGCCGCTCTCGATTCTTAAAAATAGTTGGAGGAAAAATATAGGGGAATCCCCCGCGGCAAATGTTTTAGAAATCTGACGTCAGGTTTGGGAGCAAAAAAGAAAAATGTGTGTCAAGTCAGGGCCTGTCGCTCTGGAGTTAAAAAAATAAATCTGTCGTCGCTAAAATGAGGTGATGTCACCACCACGTGACTTTGAAAAATGTGTGAGTCACCACCACGTGACCTTGAAACGTGTTGAGGCACGATAGGAATTTGGCGTAAACAACGTGACCTTGAAAAATGTGTGAGTCACCACCACGCGACCTTGAAACTCGGGCAAAAAAAATTAGCTTCTCTATCTGTGAAAAGGTAGAGAAGCTGTTTTTATTTAAAAATGGAGAGTAATATGTTCAGACCGACGAGTATTTGAAAAATTATTAAAAAAAAATATCGGTTTTTATTAGATATAGCTATGACTTTTTTTCAGAGTGAAAACCTCGAGCTATCTAATAAAACAGATAAGTGCGATCACCATATAATCATCGAGAATGGTTTTTTAGTTTGTGAAACGTGCGGTGAAATAGTTTCACGTTACTTTGATTTTTCGGCAGAAAATGCGCAAGAAGATCGTATCAATTGGTCAACTTTAAAAGGAAACAAAAGAAAAACTGTGGAGAAACTTATTTTTTTCTGTTTGTCCAGAGCAAGACGTAGAAGATGTCCAAGAAACAATCAATAAATATAACGAGCTCGTTAATTACAAAACATTGAGGGGAAACGGATGCGTGAAACGGTCGTTAATAGCGGCGTGTTACCATCACGTCGTTGGATGGAACAAAGAACGAGTTAGAGATGTATTTAAAGTGACTCAAAATCAATTTAATAAGGCCCTAAAAAGATACGATGACCACTACAATAAAGGCGGGGCCGAGGGTGTTGCCCTAAGAGGTGAAATAGAGGTATAACTCGGCGGATCGCTTTCATAATGTTTATTTACCGAGAATTTGAACTTGTAAGTTTTTCGATAAGAGATTTTTTTTCTTTTGCCAGCCGTTCGTCTACCCGTTTTTTAACTTCTTTTTCAAAGTCTCTATCGTTTTTAATTTTTTGAAGCTTTGTGCTGGTCTTTGTTCTGATTTTTTGCTTAAGCTCGTTAAATTTTCCGAGCTCTCTCGTAATCAATAAGAACTCTTCGTGCGATATATCTCCGTCGTTGATGGCTTGAGACACGTATTCTTCAATCGTGTTAAGTTTGGAGTCTGCTAATATTTTAATCTGGTCGTGCTTTTTCAGCTTGGCGGATAATCGCCTAGACGCGATTCTAAGCAGAATATCTACACCAAAAGCGCCTATAAACGTTCCTTCTAGCACCAATCCAACGGGGGCTGATATAACACCCAAGAGAGCGGGAATACTGACAGCCCCCGCTATAGCCCCCAACCCTTCTAATCCTATCTCTACGTAATTAATAGTGTCGATCATTCTCTTTATTTTTTTATAAGTGCGCTCTCGGTGGTCTCTCTCTTTCAAGATTAAAGATCGAATCTCTTCAATCTTTTTAAGTCTGAACACTTTTGTTTCTTCATTACTATTTAATCGGAGTACATCTCCAGAAATATCGGGGTATAACGCCTTACCATCTACACTCATGTTTTAATATAAAAGATTTTAAAATTAAAAGATCTCCAACTCGATAATGATACCCTCACCCTTATTGTTGAATACCTGTCCTTTTTCACCGCTGATAGAAAATGTCAGTTTGTCGATTATACCGTTTTTAAGTTTTTTGAAATCCTCGACTCTATCAGGCTGGGGTTCGCGCGTAGCCACGGGTACGATTTTTAAGATGTCAGACGGTCGACCATTAAAAAAGTTTTCACTCGTACTTAATTGCGGGCAGCGAATAAACAAAAATTTAAACGGATTAACGTCGTAATACCCCGTATACACCACTTTGGGTACCAGTCTTCCTTTGGGTAAATTGAGTAATCGAGATACTTCTCTGTTCAAGCGCAATTTGAGATTTACGTCGGTTATCACCAACGTCACCTTTTTAGATTCTCTAAATACTCGAAAACTTACCCCGGGTATAGAATTTAAAATGAAATCGAACCAATCGACGTCGTACCACCCCGGTGGTATGATGACCGAACCGATACTTCCGAGTGGCAACGGCTCTAAATGACTCGGAGGAATAAAATCGAAATCATCACCCGTCACGATAAGACTTCCTCTTATAATCACCCCTGCTTCTCTACTATCTCTCAACTCGCTCAACTCGCTCGCACCCATTTCTCCTTCAATAAACTTTAAAGCCAATTCCTCATCTTCAAAGATTTTTCTTTCTCTAACAAATAATATTCTTACTAAAGATTGAAGCGTATTAAGTTCTAATTCAGTTTTTGGTGTTTCTGAATTCATGGCGGCTAAAATCAACCCTCGCCGTTCAGCTATAATAGCTCTTTTTCTTTTGTTTGATTCTAAAACGGATTCTAGTCTATCGTCTTCGTACGCTTTTATAAGATCGTTTATAGCTTTTTGTAAAACATTTTCATCGTTAACTAAATAGTGGTATGGTATATCGGGTAACAATCGCTCTATCAAATCTCTATCCGGCGTTGTTATGTGTACATCTGAAAGAAACTCCTCGGGTATGAGGGGAGGTTTATCTGTGGTAAACGCGGGTCTCCCATCTATTTGCGTAAACCAATCAATCTCCGTGGCGCTGGAAATATTAAAATATCCGGCGTTAAACAACACCCTTTTTACGCGTATAGATTTTTGACCGTTTAAATTATCTACAACGTCTTCTAATTTAAACGTCTGCTCATTTTGAAACAAGTGAAACGAATGCATTTATTTTAAAGTCTTTTTATATTAAAACTGAAACTAAAATAATGAGTGATTTTAAGTCGTTAAAAAAGCAGATACAATCGATAGCCGATCAGGTAACGAGACAAGTAAATCAAAATGTAGCCAAGGCAAACGAGCTAAAACATCAAGCTGCACCCCAAGCAAAGTTTTTAAACAGCACTAAACCCAGTGAACTGGAGGTCATAGTTAATAATACCAACGGTTTTTTGACCATGTTTCCCGACTTAACCTCGAACTACAAATTGCCTCACGTTGAGACGGACGAGGATGTAGATCGTTGGAAATCACACCCCATGTCGTTTTATCAAAATCAGTTAAATTTTGCGATCTACTGCGCTACTACGGGCTGCGGTGTTGGATTTGATCTTTTAAACGCGAGCAACCGTTACGTTTGGGCCATCTTTAACTTTCATTTATATTTTACGGTTAGAAAGATCCTGTACGACTTTGCCGCTCCTTTACCGGGAGATGACGCATTTAACGCTCTAGACAACAGTTATAATCACAGAGCATTTACCGATACCTGTTTGTTGTTTGGCATAGATCAAAACAAGTCTTTTAAACAGACGAGAGACACAAACTCTAACGGTTTAGGTACCTCATATATCTTTAATAAAGGCAAGTTTGTGGCGGTTGGTGAATATGATAAAGCATTACCCAACAAACCCAATGTTCTTTACGGCAGCTACCACGGTCTAGACAGTCCTAAAAAGAGTGGAAGCAGTTACGTTCCTTGGACGGTTATTTACATCGAACAAAACGAATCGGTACAAAAGGCTTGGTTAGATTTTATACCCGCCAAGAGTTCGTTTACCTCCGCGGGAATCATAAAGATCAACGAATCAATTAGATCTTACGTGTACGCTTTACTCGGTGCGCAGGCTCAAACAAAAACTAGCGTATTATCACCGGGAACCGGATTAGACGCTCAGAGACAATTTAACGTCATCGTTGAAGATATCATCAATGCAGTAGACGACATGGAAACGAGTATTGATCAATTTCAAGACTCTTTGCAGTATGCCAGAACGCCTTTAAATTTTGTCGTGAAACCGGGGTTGTATTTAATTCCATCGGATATGAACTTGAGGGTTGGAACGCACGACGGCTATAACAACAATCTTCAAATCGCTACCCAGAGTATGAACACTGGTTTGGTGCCAGATTTAAACTCACAACCTCAACCGGACGACTCTTTTTATGACACCGATGACGTCGCGCCACCAACACCCCCAGAGCCTATGACGAACGATGTTGTAGCACCAGCACCAACACCTACACCAGCACCAGCACCAACACCCTCACCAACACCAGCACCTACAGTTTTAACAAAGGAGCCCACGAATCTACAAACTCACCAAGACGAAAAATTATCGTTGACGGTAGGAATATTTGCTATCGTTGGCATGGGTATTTTAGCTTACGAGGCAATGCGATAAGTCACACTCTAATCTCACAAGACAAAAAAAAAAGCCTTACCAACTTTGCGCTGGTAAGGCTTATTTTTTTTTGTTTAAACTTGATTACAACTATAACTATCATCGTTTTTGTAGGTACGCAAACACCAAGGCTCCCACACCCAAAAACAAAGCCCACACGTGTTCGGCCAACCACGACACGGACTTACTCAGCGCGTTAAATATCCAACTGAGTACGCTGCCTATGATACCCGGCAGAGCACCCAACGCGCTCACTCCGAGTTTTTGAAGAGCAGATGCAAAATTAGCGAGTTGTTTTGAAATCCACTCTTTGATACCGCCTTTTGGTGTTGGTGAAGGTGTTGGCGATGGCGCGGGTGGGGCACCCGCACCTCTCACGCTAGCGACAATGCTACTCACTATCGTGCTGATGGCTAAACTAAAAGCGGCTAAAATACTCACTACGGTCACACCTTGTTCTCTAAACAGAGTTCTGATCTTTTCCGCCAGAGTCGTGTCGTCGCCTAATATTTTATTAATCGTTTCTTTGATTCTAGCGATCTGACTTTTGAGCCCTCGTTCGTTGGCTATTGCGGCTTCTAATCTGGCAGATCTTTCAATGTTCAAGTCGCTCAATTTATCGTTTAACTCTCGTCGACCCTCCTCGCTGTGAGATTCGTCGAGTTCTTGTCTTGTGGCTGCAATCTCTCGGTCTAGTTCTGTGAGACGCGCTAAATTAAGTTCTAGGTTACCTCTTAACGTCTGAAGAGTTTTGTCTAAACCCTGGAGTTCTCTGTAATTCAATCCTTCTGTTTGAGCGCCGGTGTCTTGTTCTAAATCGTCAATAATCTCGATTACCTCATCGGTGACTCTAGGTAGTTCTGTCATGGGGATACTCTCGGGTTGTAGCGATTGCAGTTGTTGACTTTGATCGTCACTGAGTGTTTTACGTTCGTAATGCGTAAAGCCTAATTCCTTTCTAATAAAATCTCTACCGTTTAAACCCATCTTTCTTACATTTAACTCTATAGTCCTCAGAGTCAAGAATCTGTCTGGTTTTCTTTGATCCGTTAACCTTAGTAAGCCTTTACCAGTGTCATAAAATAAACCTTCTGTGTTGAGAATAAATTTTTCGTATCTCGGAGAGATTGGTTTATTGTATATGTTATAAGTATCGTAAAACTCATCAACGCGCCCATTAGTGACCATGCTTCTTCCTTGATCTAAAACGTCATCTATGTCGGTAGTGAGGATGGGTGGTGCAGGAGTATCAAAGTTATCGTCCAGATTGGTCTCTGCTACATCATCATCGCCATCGTAATCGTAATCATCAACGGGGTCAAAGTCAAATCCTCCCTCAGCCATTTATTTAATAAACCTATTTAAATTATGCCGTTTTCATTATACTGCCCGGTAGTATACCTTGGGTCACCAACCAATTTTGCGTGGCCAGAGCTCCACTTATAATGCCCGTCAATTTACCCATATCTTCTACGCTTAGTTTGTTTAAATCCGGCGCTTTCATTTTGAGTAGTTTATTTCCTACCATGGCGTATCCCATCGAAAGACCCGATATGACGGCTCCGTGATAAATCGTATTTGCTATTCCGTTGGTGTCAAAGTTACTCATCGTTTTTAATATAACAATTTTTAAATTGCTGGTTTATTCCATGTCTAGCGTTTTGGGGGCGCTGGGTGTATTGGGTTGCGTGACTACCGGCACTGGCTGTACTATCGGCGCAGTTGCCTTACTTTTTAGTACTAGCAGCCCCACCCCTATTATAGACGCTATAGCCCCCCACATCGCCCAAGAGTTGTAGTCTGGTGAGCTCGTATTATCGACCGATGTTACGTCCATTTTTGCTAATTTTAATTTCATCTGTCTATTGTGCTCGGCTAAAGCTTTACCCTGCTGAATTCGTTTAGGATTTTTAGTCTTGGTCACTCTCGTTACCGTCGGTGACGACGTTGTTTTTATCGGTTGGGGCGTCTCTGTCTCTGCTGGTTGAGCTGCAGGCGTTGCTGTCGCTGCTTTCTGATCTTCCATTTATTATATTAGGTTTATTAAATTTCAAATGTTTTGTTGTGATAATCGTAGCAACTAGGGGTGATATAAAAGTTCCGTACTTGTAACAAACGTCGCTCAACATACCAGCCATACTCGCGCTTATAACAGGATCAGAACTCAAGTCGTTGGTGAGTTCTTCTTCAGAATCTATAGTGACGTTATATCCTAAAACTTGTACGGGTGTAACAACAGCTAACACTCTCGAAAATAGACTTAAAGTGTATTTACCAACGGTTTTAACAATTTCATTTCCAAATTTAGTTTCGTACAGATGATACAGCTTGTCGAGTTCTTTACTGTCAAGAGCTTCGATATGTTTAACGGTATATTCCTTTCCCAAGTACTTTTTAGAGTTTCCGGCTGCTACGACACCACACAAACGATCTTTATGTTCTGCGTTGTGATCTTGTTCGTTCGTTAAAGTCAGTTTTAGGTCCTCCATTTAATTAGAAAGGAATTTAATTTTGTTGTAGCTGTTGCAACTTTGTTACAAAAGCAAAGGTATTCGTAGGTGTAAAGCGATAGATTAAGCGATATGATGATAATAGCCAAAAACTGCAAATACTCGAATATTGCTATCATTTACTTACAACAAAATGTATTTTGTTGACGTTTGTTGATTAACAAATTGTAATACATGTGTAGCTTGTTAAATAGGTTGCTACTCAACTAGCTATTAATTGTTACTCACCTAGCTATTAATTGTTACTCAACTAGCTATTAATTGTTACTCACCTAGCTATTAATTGTTACTCACCTAGCTATTAATTGTTACTCACCTAGCTATTAATTGTTACTCACCTAGCTATTAATTGTTACTCACCTAGCTATTAATTGTTACTCACCTAGCTATTAATTGTTACTCAACTAGCTACTCAAGTAGCTCGTAACTAACTGGAGGTTCGGTGTATACGACCAATTTACTATATTTCACATCTCTCAAACGTCGTTTTATATAATCTCGTTCTTCAATGGGTACGACGTCGTTTTCGTCTAACGCTTGATCAAACGATGTTTTATCTTTGCAGTAAAATAATGCCAACCAAGCCGTGTTTTCTCTATAATCTTTTAAAACGCTGTTGTACTTTTGGGTCAGTAACCAACAGCTGTGATTTACGTGTCTTCCGCTAAATGCCATCTTGCTTAAAGCGCACGTCTTTTTACGATATTTAATCTCTTGATCCGAAGAGCAATCGTCCACGATAAACAACGTGGCAACACCTTCAAATATTTTCCTGTAAAAATCGATCGCTTCGTTGAGCGTCATCTTGTACAATTCCGGATCGCAGAGGTATACCTCGGGATCTGCTTGAATCCACTTTCTTTCGATGTACGTTTTGTTTTTAAATATGGTAGGGCAAATGATGACTATCGCCTCAAATGTATTTTATAATCTGACTCTAACAGATCCAAAATCCATTTGGTTTTGCCCGAATTTGTTTTGCCGACGATTAAAGCGCAATGCGGTTGTGTCATTTTAACTTAACAGAGATTTAAAATTTCCGTCTTCCAAGTTCAATTGAGCATCCATGACTAAAAATACGTACATCGTGAGGTCACCTTGACCTTCGGCTTCTCTGTTAAATTGAATGTTGATGCCTCCTCCGTCTCCGAGTTTCCTACCGGATCCGTGAGCGGAATTGTCGTCGTTACTTCTAAAATCGAGCCACAGACCGTACTTGTCTTTTAG
Source organism: Patiria pectinifera (assembly GCA_029964075.1). NCBI lineage: Eukaryota > Metazoa > Echinodermata > Asteroidea > Valvatida > Asterinidae > Patiria > Patiria pectinifera. The sequence goes on along the minus strand of CM057130.1, from coordinate 7,034,565 downwards.
GTAGTCTCCGAGGTCAAAACCCGTCAAATTTAAGTCTTTAGCTACTCCGCGCCCGCTTTCGGTATCGCTGTCTCCAAAGAACTTGTTGATTTCATTCCAGTGTTGATACTGAAACATGCCTTGACTGTAGAGTTGATTGGGTTTACCTTCTACGGTCACCGATGTTTTGGTTATTTTTGGATTGTAAAATCGCTGCGGATTTTTGACCGCGGGATCTTTAAACAAAAACAAAATACCCTTGAGACTCCTGATGGGTTGATTGACGCTGACGTTCCAAAGCGTGTCCGATTTGTTGACGGATCTAACTTCTAGCGAGTGGATTTTATCAAACAGGTATTGCATTAACCCCTTGTGTTTATTCCTGATGGTGATAGCTAGGTCTCTGTTGGTCACCACTTCGTATTCGAGAGACAAGTCTGAGATAGAATACATCGCCGCCGTATCTGAACTGTTGACTACTTTTTCGTGATCGTTAAACTTTATCTCGTACGTCAGAGGTTGTTTTAAACCGCTGGGGTAAAAAGGGTGATGCGAAGTCAGTATGTCAATGTCTAGGGGAATACAATATCTGTTACCATAGGCATCCGCGATAGCTTGATCCTTACCGTTGTTGGCGCCCGCGTTAGCATCTTCAGCCCCAGTTCTTAGTTTAGACACGTTTTCTTTTTCTATGCCCGAGTACGCCATGTTTCGAGTCGTCGAGCTGTTGATCCAATTGTCTTTAAAGTTGTGATACACGTCGGCGTGACGATAACTCACAATTTCGTGACCTTGAAGCCTGACGCTGATTTCGCTGACTAAATTTCTGGCCAAATTACCAAAAATGGTTCTATTGTTGTCACTTCCACCGTCGAGTTCTAAATTGAAAGCTAGTTTACAAGTGCCGGGTACGATCACGTCGTCTACACCCAATTGAGGAAACTTGACCCTCAGCGTTTGCCCCGCCGATATACTACTAGGATTGTGGGTAATGACCACCTCTTTTCTCTCACCCTTGATAGATCTGGGTATTTTTAATAGTCTGCTGGGATTGAGCTTTTTTCCATACGCATTCATTTTATTTATACGAGTTTTAAATTTAAAGGTATTTGTAAGCCAAGAAGCCCACCAATAGCGTTCCTCCCGCGATAAACGCCAGTTCTCTTTCTATTTGTTGGTCGCTAGGTTCATAAAAATCTTCGAGTTTGGGTTCGTGTTGCAGTCCTACGGGTAGTTCGGTAGATTGACCACTCACCTCGTTGTAGTAACGCAACGCTCGGTCTACGTTAGAAAATGTTTTTTTAGAAGCATTTTGTTGTCTGATACGTTCGTTTAGAAAATCTAGATATTTCGTTCGTTCTCGTTGCCACTTATCTTTGGCGGCTGAGAGTTGTTCTATCGCTAAATCGTGTCTCTTACGCTCCTCGTCACTCTGTTTCAGATTTGAAAATAAAAAGTTTGAACCCGTAAAAGCTAAGGCGTTGACGATCGCGCCTCCTAACATCATAGCAACGCTAGCCATATTATTATTATAAACGTCTTTTATATTAAATAATATGCAAACATTATCTAAACTGTATTATAGCCCGAGCGGTTATTGGAGAGGTGAAAGTGCCGTCGACCATTTACACGTTAAAACAAAAATCGATAAAAAGGTAATCAGAGATTGGCTTAAAAAACAAGCGATCTGGCAAATTTATCTACCGGGTCCTGCGTATGTACCCAGGCCTACGAGTACATCGCGAGAGTTTGAAACACCAAACGACTTTCACCAAATGGATGTGCTATACCTACCCTGGGATAAAGTAAAACGCAAGACTTATAAATACGCTTTGACGGTTGTCGATGTTGCGAGTCGATACCACGAAGCAGAACCTTTGGTTTCTAAAACGGCAGATTCCACGCGAGATGCTATCGTCAAGATTTACGCGAGGTCGCCTTTGAGTTACCCTAAAACGTTGAGAGTAGACGCCGGTACCGAATTTAAAGGCGCTTTTAAAAAATGGATGGCCCCAAAAAACGTTGAGATTATCGTCGGCGAACCCGGAAACCACCGATCGCAGGGTATCGTAGAAAGATTTAATCGAACGCTAGCCGAGAGACTGTTTGGTCATCAGTACGCTCAAGAAATGTTAAATCCCGAGAGTAGAAACACGCAATGGGTCGAGCGATTACCCAGCGTGATCAAAGCTATAAACGATGAAACGACAAGATTAATAGCTAAAGCGCCGTCAGAGGCGGTTAAACTAAAACAGGTCCGGCAATCGCCGGCTAACCCCGTTAAAACAAAAGAGCAACAATTACCGCAAGACGCTATGGTTAGATATTTATATTACCCGGGTGAGCAAGAGGGTGGAACTTCGAGAAGAGCCACGGATCCCATTTGGAGCGTAGACATCTTCAACGTGGAAAAAAGAACGAGTCAATTTAAAATGATTAACGGTAAAAAAGTCACGACGGGTCCTACTCTTTATTACCTGCAAGACGGCCCAGAAAGGAGTTTTGTGAGACAAGAGCTTCAAGTCGTACCCGAGGACACGCAATTACCGCCTAATTAAGATCTAGATTACGGTGACCATAAGCGAGCGTGTGTATTCCATCCGGTAAAATGTACCTCTTTGTGTCCAACGGACTCAACGATAGTTTATTTTGAGATATGGTGTAAAGGATGTGTTTTTCCGATCGAATTTGAGTCATCGTTTCTGTTTTAGATTTATTTTTAAAGATGCAGTCGTAGTAGTGTCGGTGTTTTAATCTTTTGTCAGTGACCGATTTTGTGACCCCCTTGGCCTTTTTAAGAGTGATGTTGTTGTCATCTGCTAAAATCGAGTACATCTTGGGTCTTACGCAAACGGCTTCTTGAATGACCTTACCTCCAAACTCGTCTTTAAATTTACCGATCACTTTCTTATTGGTTGGATCGTATAACTCGTGATCCAGGTTGTAATTCGAAAAGTCGTAGTGTTGCCCGTGAGATCGCATGTCTTTGTATATGTCATCCGTGTAAACGACAATCAAGAGACTGTCCGTATCGGTATACATTAACCTGATTTTATCTCCGTATTTGTCTTTCAATCGGTTGTAATAAAAATCGTACATCAGCGTCTTTGAGAGATCCAAGATACTCACTCCGCAGTAAATGGGCTTGTTTAACACGGTTGTCGTTTTATATGTTTCGACAAACGACAGGTCACATTCTGGAAACGGCGTTGTTGTTTTATAGCTCGGTTTTTGAATTATTTTTTTGTATTTTGCTTGATCGCTGTCGTTATTGTCTCTCAGTAGGTAACCGTCTATTCGGTTTCTAACGTTTTCCATCGTCTTACCAAACACGCTGTTATTCATCAGTTTAAAAAAGTCTTTCTCAAAATCAGAGGTTGCTTTTGTTCGGAGTTGCGTGTTTTTATCGATGTAAGATTTCATCCAAGGCGCTTGTTTAAGGCGCTTTTTTAGTTTCAAACCGAGATTGAGATACAACTGCAACGTAACGTAGTGCAACACGTATTTTTGTTTTGGATTAAGCGTACACGTTAATTTTTGAACGTCGCTATTAGGTTCGGTATCCAATAACTCGTTTTGATAATCAGACATCCACGCTTGGGGTACGACGATATTTTCGGGTGCTAGGGGATAATCGTTATGCTTGGCGTGTAGATCGTACGGATAGTCTAAATCTACTTCAAAAAAGTAGCCGGTGTTGGACGTTTTCTTTAGCGTTAATATTCTTTCTTCGGTAAACGGTTTCGAGGGTGTCCATTTAAAATCACTGTACGGTAGATATTGACTCATAGCCCAACCGTACAGATTGTTGGCATCCAGATAAGCGATATAACTCGAGGGTTTGTTTGAATCGTAGTCATCGAGATATTGATTATTGGCTTTGTGATGTCTCATTCCACCCACGCTAGATATGCCTCCTCGTTTTGCTTTTTCAAAAAATAAGTGTTTGTCGACGTCTTGCAACAGTTCGAGTTTAGCTTCCGAGTGTTTCAATAGAGCGTCCCAGGACAATCCGGGTGCGGTAAAATAATTGGCTGGATCTAGCCCGTAGTTTGTAATACACGTTCGTCTAAAGTTTTCAAATACGCCTGCAAGTAATAATGTATCGGTAGTCACGTACAAGTCGTGATATTCTCCTAGATTTTGTATATTAAACTCGTTCCACACGCGTTGAGCTCTGTCATAGTCTTGTTGCGATATATGTTCGTCTCTTAGTCTGCTGTAAAACTTGCCGATGGGTGGTAGGCTGGTCTCTTGAAACTTATCAAACGAGTTCATATATTCGTAGGGATAAATTCCTTTTTGTAATAGCAAGTCAGTCGCCTCTGGCGTACCTAGTTTAAAATGCTTTTTGAGTAAATGAAACGACTCTTTTGGACAACCTTTCACTAATTTATCCAACGATGATGCCATAAAACTAAACGAGTCTAAAAATCGTAGATTTCCTATCGAAAACGAAATATACTTTTCTGAATTTTTAGCGATCACTTGTATTTCTGTTTGGCTATCGTATTCTGTCATTCCCTGCATGATTAAATGCGCGTCGTAATTTTGTAAATTGTGAAAAAGACCGGTATCGGTGTACAACCGGGTTTAATTTGTAGTTTGAGGTTACAATAAGCGTGTGCGGCACCCTATATTTACCAGTGACGTGGCAGTGATCTCTGACCTTTCTAAATTTATTAATGCTCTTTTGCAGTCTAGACATTTAGACTCGATAAATCCCTTACTATTTTTGTACTGATGTTCTTTCTTTTGTTTTATCGTCTTGGGTTCTCTGGGTTTCTGGCACTGACAGTTGCTCGAGTAATTGGGATAAATTGGTTTTTCACAAATCCAACACGTGCTTGTTTTATCATGATGGTCTTTAGCTCGCTCGTTAAATGTCATGGGTTGGGGTTTTTCAAATATGCAATTAATATCGCTTTGTAATTGTAACAGCGTTGTTATAAATCTAGTTGAAGCGTCTTTGCCTCTATAAGTCTCTTGATACACATTTTTACCGTCGCATCGCACGACAACTAGCGAATAACCGCTAGCTTTGTGAACGTTAATCTTTTTTGTGTTTGTCTCTTTGTCTGAGTGAGTAGGTTTAGATGTTAGTGTCTGTGTGGGTGTTGTTGTTGTTTGTAGTATGGATTCAAAGTCAGCATAAATGACAAATGGTGCTTTTTGTTTGTGCCTATAGTTTTTAAATTCTAATATCGGTACGTCTCTTTCGCCTGGTTGCCCATCTATGTATTTTGGTTTACCCGTCGGAAATACAATCTTTGATGGATGTGCATCTATACCCTTACAATCGGCGATATGTCTGTCTAATTTGTTTTGATTGGTAAAATGACATAGACATCTTCGACAAAAATATTTCTTACATTTATGTTTCGTAACGTCGTACATCAACCTCGTAAAATATTTTATCCAACAATAGTGATGCTTGTCACCTTTAGAAATCAAAAGCAGATCGATCTCTTTTGCCCCGTAGTTTTTAGACACGTATAATGGATATATCTCACCCTCATAACCGTATACGTTTATCGATAAATTATTTTGTCTTTCTATCTTGGGTATCTGATCGACCGGTGTCGGAAAGTCAACGCCTTTAAAACTGAGTCCGTCGTCTTTGGTGTATACAACAGGTTCTTCTTTATGAATTTTATATTTAGGATTATTTCTTATTTGATTTTTACTTTATCTGTATACAACCCAAGAGCAGCTCTCAAACACCATCTCAAACACTCGTCGTCTTTGTTTTTGATGTTTATCATCGCCTGTTTAATTTTAAGATGTTCGGGTAGGTTTATGTAAGAACTACCTCTCACTGGATTATATCTGTTGATGTTGATGTATAACGCCATTATCTTTTTTAAACCCAACCCGATCCTTGATTCGTATACCTTTCATCCTTTTTAAATAGCTCTTCGATCTCTTCTTTTAAAACCTGTTTTATTTGACTTTGATTTAAAACGGCTTTCGGCTTGCTATAATGAATAGCTTCGATAGTTTCGATCGTACCATCCGATTTGGTTTTTTCGTATTTTATTTTGATTGTGAGCTCCAGTTTTAAACCTCTCAGCTCTCTCAATTCTGACTTGATTTTATTGACTATTTGTTCCTTGTGCGAATCAAAAAACTTGATTAAATCGTGGTTATAAAGTCTGGGATTTAATTCCCAGTTTCTGTAGTAATTTCTAAACCTTCTCGTTTCTCTAAAAGCTGACTCTGTAAAGTCTTCGGGTTGTCTGTATATTTTAATCGCCGAGATTAAATCTTTTTTCAAAAACCGTCCTTTATAACCCGTCGGTACGTATTTTAGATTTTGTTCGTCTACAATCTGTTTGAGCTCATGTAGTGTCTTTTTCCTCAAGTTTTTAAATTGACTTTCATAATTTTTTATCCCCTCGATGTAGACTTTACGAGTAAGAGAAACATTTTCATTGTGCGGTATATTATATCGCTGCACGTAATCACGCAGCGTGGCTTTGTTCCATTTAGAATATCCTTTGACGGTCGGTCTGAACATATTACTCTCCATTTTATTATAGAAAATATAATATTTTTTTTCTCATTTTTTTTGGAGGGCAGACTTTGGATTTATAAGCAATCAGACTCACCGGCTGGTGAGGGATCTTCAAGACGAGAGATAATGGACCCGAGTTTCAAGGTCGCGTGGTGGTGACTCACACATTTTTTCAAGGTCACGTTGTTTACGCCACATTCCTATCGTGCCTCAACACGTTTCAAGGTCACATGGTGGTGACTCACACATTTTTCAAAGTCACGTGGTGGTGACATCACCTCATTTTAGCGACGACAGATTTATTTTTTTAACTCCAGAGCGACAGGCCCTGACTTGACACACATTTTTCTTTTTTGCTCCCAAACCTGACGTCAGATTTCTAAAACATTTGCCGCGGGGGATTCCCCTATATTTTTCCTCCAACTATTTTTAAGAATCGAGAGCGGCATGTCCAGACTGGCCGCAGATTTTCCATTTTGGTCCCATACCCCCACCTCCCCTACTACTGTTACACATTAGCGTTTGTTTTTGTATGCGGTGTCTGGGGATAAAAACAGAATCGATTCGTAGCAGCGCGAGCACGGCGTGAGTTACGAAAACACGATTTTTGAAATCAAACTGTTACGATCTTATCTGTTTCTCATTTGCATACGTCTGCAAAAATCTTGCACATGCAAATGATCCAATACCAGGGTGAGAGAGCGGGTAGTGGTGGGCGCGTACTGCTCGACACCCTGGGGACGAGGTTGGGCGCTTCCTGCGTCGCGCGTCGCGGGGGGCCGGCCGGGGATCTGTGCGCCCGGCCGGCCGCTCCGGGGCATACACCACAGGCGGCCATGTACGTACGTACGTACGTACGTACATAATCCAGGCCTCTGATTCTAGCGTCTCGGTCGAGGTCGGACGAGTGCCCAAGAGACATATGGCGAATTCTCTCGTTGTATGCGCAGAATTTGCCTCTTTTGAGGCACTGTCCCAGTCAGTATCAGAGTGGGAAAAGGCCACATATACCTCCCTGTATTTGTAAGAAGCTCCCACACGGTGAAATCGGCCAAAAAAAGGGTCCCTAACAAAGTCGTCAGCGACGCCTTGAAATACTACGAGGCCGGTGTGACACTCACGCACGGCCTAGACAACACAACGCTGATTCTCGGGATCTTGGGCTGTTTTCAAAGTACTGTAATTTCCGTTTTAGGCATCATAAATGACTGAAAATTGTGTACAATAAACATTTTTATACCTTTTGTCTTGCGTGCAAAATTTATTTCGTAAAGACTTCAAATAACTTCGTGACGGCGAGTTGTCATCTTTTCAGTGTCGTATGCGCGTTTGTCTTTTTATGATTGAAGGGGGGGATTTTATAACCTACCAAAATGTCTTTCCCCAAATCAAGCAGAAATGTCACATAATTCCAGAACGCGCATACGGCTTATGCAAAATGGGGATATGAAGTCACCAAATATGGTTTAATCTTGCCAAAAAGTGTCATTTATCCGGGTAAAAATCGTCTCCAAAGTTGTCCCTCCCGAGGAAAAAAACGCCACTCGCACCCGTGTCGTAAGTACACACAGACCGGGTCAGCGTGCCTGCGCCTGCACATATACCTGCAAAACACGAGGTCGGCCGGCTGACCACACGCGGTGGCTTGGAGTGATTGTGGGTGTGCGTGTGCACGTGCCACACGTACTGTTTGGGGCTGGCACGTGCAAACGTCGCGTAGTGTCGACACTGTTTTCTTCTTTATTGACTTGAATTGCGTCGCTTCATGTATTTTTTTGTAAGTTTCATTTCTTTTCTCGACCAAATTCATTCATTTTCATGGTTCAGGGTACAAAAATACAGCAGTATAAATGCACATGTATCATGTTCATGATCGTAATGAAAGTCAAGCTCTCTGTTCTGCTGCTGTCCATGGGCCTATAGAAAATAGGAAATGGGTTACGGCCGGCCGGCCGGAGAGCTAGAGTTAACGTCAGCTTCGTGGTTCGTTCTGACATGTCATTGCGCTTGCGCAATTGCAGTGCCGTAACGATAGAAAATGGGAAATGCGTTACGGCTGCCGTAACAATAGCCACTGCGTAAAGCCTAAGGATGTGAACGAAATGGGCGAAATACACAAAATAGCGCTAGATTGTTCCCAGGCTCGCATAAGCATTATCAAGTACGAAAGTTATCAATAATATCAGGGTACCTGACTGTAAGGAGACGAATCCGCTCCCTTGATCCCAGGGCTGATAGCCCTTAAGGTACCAAATACACATCCGAATTACGGGATCAGTCACCGGTAACGAGGTGGACGTAAAAATGTACATTACAAACGCGACTATGGAAGCGGCTGCGCCACTTCCGATAGATCCACGTGTTATTTCTAGCCGTAGCCAAATAATTCGAAACCTTGGCTTCGTCTTCAGTTTGGTTAAAACTTTGCGCCACGAAGGCCTCGTCAAGACCCCGAAGAGTTCAGTCCGGGTGATGGTATGGATAGGAAGCGATAAATATAGTGTCCCCTACTAGTACTCAAGGATTAAAATCTACCCTTAAAATAAAATAAACGGTATCAGAAATAAATTTAGAGGATTCCATCCCTAACCTAGAGATTAGTTGTCTAAAATATATTTTACGATCGTATGGATAATGGCGGCCTCCGTACCATGTTGCCTGCAACGTGACTTTATGCAACTCACATGTTTATCACCATTGATACACACGAGTTGTGTAAGTGGTTGTGGACGGATTGAGTACCGCGTCCAAGTACGAACCCGGCACAACCTGTGTACACGACAAATGCCCGATATATCAAGGAGCGCTTTAACTGAGGGCAATGCTTTTGTATCGCTGGGATGGGCATGAGTAAACGGTAAACATTTTGTGCATCAGTTACGGAATTTAAATTTATTTCAACCATTAACAAGATAGCGGACGGACCGTCGTTTTCGCCGGGTATATTTTTTTCTATTTTGGAGCTTTCAGCTCTTATCTTGTAGTCAGGTGGCTTGAGAGCCAATTTTGCCAAGATCGTGACCGACTGGTCCAAAGCACCAAACTTGGTAGATAGATTGTAAGATATTTAGAAGGGGTGACACCAGAATTCTTTTGAAAAGGGTGCCTAATTTGAATAAATCGTTAATCCCTGCCATGTAATATATTTATTCCTTACATTTGGGTATAGTTTTATTTTTTTATTTTTTTTTCGAAAAGTATATTTTGGTGATTCTACTTACACATCCTTACTTCAATAACATTTTCTAAAGCATTTAAGACTGACTGGATAATTATGAGGACATAGTAACGATCCAAAATGGCTACTATTATACCCTAAAGTTGCGCGCATTAACCTTGTCTCCAGATATCATCAAGTATTCTTGCCAAACCTTAGTGATGAGCTTCAAATTCACCAAGTTGCTTACTGGCAGAGTTAAACGATTAAAACTTCATGGAAAATCATGTGAACAATGATAACATTGTGATATGTAGCCCAGAAAACAAAAACGGGGAAAAACCAGGTGTCCGTAAATTGGGCTTAAAAGTAGATAAGGGGTTGCCTAACGTGATGACTTAAACAAGTTCAAGGAAATTCCCAAAAACGTTTGGACGTAGACATCATTTATTAAAAAAAACCATTAACTCTTATTTTGGGGGATTCATCCTTGAACTTGATCAAGTCCCCATGTTAGGCAACCCTTCGCCTAATTGTTAGCCCAATTTACGGACACCTCATTTTCCCCCCTTTTATGTTTATGTGGGCTAAATATCAAGGTGGTATAATTTTTCACATGATTTCCCATTAAGTAACTTTGTGAATTTGAAGCTCATCAATACTGAGGTTTGGCAAGACTACGTGATGATATCTGAGGAAAAAGGCAACTTGGCGCGCAACTTTATGGTATAATGGTAGCCATTTTGGATCTTTATTATGTCCTCATAATCTTCAATACGGAAGCGTAGAAGGGCCAAAAGAAATTAAGAAAAATTTAGTTCCTATCTCGCCGCGGCGAGATAGGAACTAAATTTTTCTTAATTTATTGGCCCTTCTACGCTTCCCGGTACTTCAAGTCTCCGATATGCTTTAGAAAATGTTTTTTTTTTAAGTAAGGATATGTAAGTAAATCCTCAAAATATACTTTTCAAAAAAATAAAAAAAATAAACACCTACCCAAATATGGGAATATATTACACGGCAGGGATTAACGCTTTATGCAAATTAGGCACCCTTCCCAAAAGAAATTGCGGTGTCGCCCCTTCTAAATATCTTCTTTAGGGCTATAAGAATCTATTTGCCAATTTTGGTGCTTTGGACCAGTCGGTCCGATTCCGACCGTATGCCACCTGAATATTGGGCTAGAGCCGATATAACACAAAACAAAGATATTACACCTGATCATTATCGGACCGACGGTGATCGGTAGTCTCAGTATCACCCGTTATCCACGGAGCCAACTCCTGTATAACGTCTAATATGTCCTGACATGCAGATTATATGCAAGCCGCGCGCTAGCCAATCGGATTCGACTTTACTAAATCGTGACGTCATTTCATTCCTAAATCAGGACTAAACGATTTGATTGGTCGATTCGAATGCAGTGTTGTGTAATGCAACAGCCGAACGCGATATCGCGTAATATATATTTTTTTTAAATCCATTGTCTATGACGCGCAACGGGTGAATGACCGAAGACCCGATATAGAAAGCGCCCGCTGATTGGTCAAAATCTAGGAGGTCAGGAGGCGGGGTCTTGCCTAATTAATCAGCGAATCTGTTTACGCATAATAGATTATACATAGACTAAATGAAAAATAGAATTAGCTGTTGCAAACTGCCCAACCAAAAGGACCTATGGTATAAATGCAAAAAAATAGTTAGTGGCCTAACGTTTCGACCCTAGCAGAGTCTTTCTCGGCTGAAGGCTGAACATAAACTAGTAACATAACATTTCTACATTTCGGCGCGGATGTGCGGTTGCCCCCCCCCCCGACATCCAAAGCTAGCCTTTTGTGTTATTTTCCGATGTGTGTACATCCCGACAATGCCTCGGATATATACATTGTATTTCTGTGATCGCATAATTTGAATTTAATTCGTGTTGTAAGATATTCGTTGAGACTGTCAAATAAAAACAAACAATGAATGGAAAGTTTGCGGTAACGCCACGTGAATAATATTTCTTTTGAGTTGTGTGGTTCAACATGGGTTCAAGAACCAGTTGTAAAGAAGAACAACCCACTCTTTGTGTATAACGTTGGTGCACTGGATTTTTTTGTTCGATGTCTCAATTAAATTTAAAAAAATTGATTAAAAAGCCGAAACAATTCAAAGCAAACCAACAAACCGAGACTTGCTTTGATAAATGATGGACAACTTTAACCAGGGAACTACCCAAAGGCTCCCCCTCCCCATCACATCCAAAGTCAGGTTCCGATCTTGGAATGTGCACGCCACTTTTCGTGTCTTTCCTTCAACATCAACTATAACATTAAATGTCTTTATATTGTCATATTACATATAGATGATAAAGTGTTAAGGTTTGATTTTCTCCGTATTTTTGCCCACGGCCACAACCTAAAGCCGCCCATGAAGCTTGCGGCGTTTTTCTTCCGATCACATGCACTCACGATGCACTTCGGCAGTCGTTTATCCTGGTGTTGAAGATCCGTGATGCACTTAAAGGGAATATACAACATTTGCGAACATCGAAAAACAAAACTAACACATTTTTACAAAATACCTTACTAGGATGTTGATAAATGACAGTCTAAAGCATCCTGTAAAATTATGGCACCTGGTGTGAAGTCATTTTCAAGAAAAGTGGTATTTTGTATAAATTTCCAACAGTGGTTGGCCGACCACCGTTGGAAAAACCTAACTATTTTTCAACTTCTGTTCCAAATTTACCATTTCAATGATTAGTCCAAATTTTGTTTGCTATTGGTTTCATGTTCATGAACGGATGCAGGCCGGCTAGACTGGTTCCCTTACCTTACAATTTTCCGGCATCTATAAATTGCATGATCCATTTCATCTTTAGTGGAGTCTGGGAACCAGACTACTTGAACATTTGTGTTTTTCTTGGTTTTTTCCAGCATTTTTTTAACACAAAACTTCATACATGTCAGTGTAAAAACATTTGATCTAACCGCTCAAATAGTTCATTTCTGAAAATTACAGCAAAAGCCAATGACTATTCCTTCCTCCATGATTGCACACGCACTCCAGCTTGTTTGGCAATCGGGCTATATTCTCAATCGGGCAAGTTACATAAATAAACCGCCAGCCGTCATCAGCTGTACGTGCGTGTGCGTGCTCGAGTGCGCATATCGCATTTACTTTTGGGCTTGACGGATGAAGCTCTTTCCCCGGGCCGCTCCATGGATGAAGTGACAAGAGTTGCCTTCGTTTAGCTTAACCCATAGCTGAAATCTTTCAGAATGTTGCCGTATGGATAATTAAGTCTTCGCCTCTCTACTTACAACCAAGACGGTCAAATATCCCTCAACTTTCTGTCGATCGAGAAACTGCAAAATGGGGAAAAGGAAACGAACCCGCGGCAGCTCTCGTCGAGGGGTGTCATTGGTACACTGGTTCCGTAACAAGGGTCTGCGGCTGCACGACAACCCCGCTTTGAGAGAGGCTCTGGTGGGGGCGAAAACCTTCCGATGTGTGTACATCTTGGATCCTTGGTTCGCCAGATCACCTAACCAGGGGGTCAATAAATGGAGGTAGGAATCCATCGACTTCTTGTTTTTGTGTGTGTGAATTATTCCGATGAAACTTGAAGCTTCAAACAAAACATGTTGGTTTTGTATTGATGAACTGGCAGGAAACTTGAGTTTTGAAATTCACTTGCAATTACTGGTTCGATTTAAACTTTAATTTTGAAGATCAGGAAAGAATGTTGCAACCTGATGCTGCTTTTTTCTTCATATACATTGTATTATCTCAATGAAGGTCAGTCATTGCAAAATGATGATAAGACATGACTCTTGCTGTGAGAAACATTTCCAATTTTGTTAGGAAATACTTAGAAACCTGTCTACCATAGACTTTGTACACAACCGCTGAGGTAGCGTCAGGTTGCAACATTTTTTTCGAAGATCATTTTGCAAAAAATAAGAGATAGCCTATGTTTTAACTCCACAGAAAAGGGGTAGGCCTAGGACTGAGAAACTGTTACAAGTTGTGTTGTAAATAACAAATAAATAGTCAAGACTAAGTGTCAGTGATGTAGTGCCTTGATGCCGGGCCTTGGCCTCAAGGCTGCCTTAAGGCTGGACTTAAGCAGTAGTACATTTGCTGCAATAATTTTCTGTACACTTGTGGGGCTAAAGAGATAATCACTTAAATTGCATACAATTATGGAATAGATCTGTGACTGCTGATCATGCTCTGAATATACGAAAGAAAATAAAAGCAGGACACATGCAGGAGTGTGTACTTCGTGGTCTTTATTCAGTCATTTATTTATTTATTTATTTATTTTAAATCTTTAGACAGTTCATGACTTAGAATCCCCCAAATTCAATACGATTTTGCGCACCCCCTAGGGAGCTAGGGTTAATTAAGATGACCTATAAATAAAATCCATATTGGGTCCGAGTTGGTCGTTCTTGGGTCCGAGTTGGTAGTGGGTCCCAGTTGGTGGTGGGTCCGAGTTGGTGGTGGGTCCGAGTTGGTGGTGGGTCCGAGTTGGTAGTGGGTCGGAGTTGGTAGTGGGTCCGAGTTGGTAGTGGGTCCGAGTTGGTAGTGGGTCCGAGTTGGTAGTGGGTCCGAGTTGGCGTGGGTCCAAGTTGGCATTGGTCCGAGTTGGTTTGGGTTCGAGTTGCCATGCAACAAAATAATGTCAGCCATTGATTCTATTCCCCCGACTTAGCCCAGATAGTGTGGGAACGGGCAGCAATAATGTTGCGGTGTTGCCACACTAGGCCCCCCCGCCTTAGCCCAGCTAGTGTGGGAACGGGCAGCAATAATGTTGCGGTGTTGCCACACTAGCCCCCGGCCCCCAAAAACCAACAAATTGTAGTTGTACGGTTTTCAGTGAACATAATTCCTTGGGAAAGATTCCCATATCTGGCCATCACTCATTTTTCCCTTCAGTGACCTATCAGCCATTAGAAAGTGATAATATGTCCTAAAAAGTCAAATTTAGCGGGGAAAATACAAAAGTATTTACTGAGAAAACACTTAGAAATTTTCAGACCACTCTTATACGGTTTGTGCGCAGTGTGACAAGTTTGTCTGCAAATGGGAATCTTTCCATTCTGTGAGTAATTTCTCAAAAGTACAAATTTTACAAAAATCTTAAAAGCTAATGTAAGGTGCTGTATTTTTTTTTTTTTTTAAGATAAAGGTAATCTTTGATTAATTTATTTCAACTGATCTCTTCCTGGAATATCCCCTACGCTTTATGCTTTTTAGACTGATTGCTTATTTCTATTAAAATTTCATGAGTTGCTCTAACTTGTTTTACATTTAAATTATAAACCCCCTCTTTCCTACCCTCATTGTTAAAGTCTTAAATTACCCTTGCCCTTTACTTTGTTTTCAAGACTGCATGCTTGCCAGATTTAAATTTCATAAATTCTTAAATCCTTTCTGATGTGGATACAAAAAGTTCCTATGTTGTCATTTGATTTATATGCACGGCAGCATGGCTATAAATAACGCATTATCAATTCAAACTAGTCCTGCTTGTGTGACTTTTCCCCCTAACTAAACCAAAACAAAGGGTTTCCCTTGTGACTTTCGTCAAATCTCTATGGCTTGAAGGAAATGAATATGTGTAGATCTACTGATACAAATTTGTAAAAACTGAACAAACAAATTTATTGACGTGTTTTTCTTTGAAATCGTAAAATGCTTTGATATTTTTAGCATAATTTTTTCCCTGGGCAGATATTTGTAGACTTGGTGGGATCAATACATTGAGCTAACATGGAAATGTCAGGCAAACTGCAGTTCGTATAAATTTCAGGTGAAAGGGCCAGCATTGCAATAGGCAGCAGATGTTAAACTTTACTTTGGTAAAAATTTACATGGAGTAAACGGTCACCATTAGAAAGTTAAAGGGAAGATACAACATTTGCAAACATCAAAAAACGAAATGATCAAGTTATCACGAAATACCTAACTGGTTAAGTCTAAACCATTCTGTAAAATCTTGGCTCCTGGTGTGCTGACATTTTCAAGAAAACTTGTATTTTTCCAACGGCCGACCAGCGTTGGAGAAAACTTGTTTTTTCGTCAAAAGCTGCTTCTAATTTTTCATATAAAGTTATTCCTCATTTTCTTTGCAATTGATTACACGTCTGTGAAGGGGGTACAAGTCAGCTTGACTGATTCTCTGGCCTTACAATTCCCCAAAGTCTATAAATTGCTCTGTCTCATCTTAAGTGGGGTCAGGGAACCAGACTACAAGAACATGATTGGTTTTCTTGGTTTTTCCAGCATCTGTAAGCCCAAAACATGAAACAAGTCAGTTTTAACAATATTTGCTATATCATACTAATCCTCCAAATCAACTTATTTCTGAAAATTAAAACAAAAACAAATGTTGTACATTCCCTTTAAACTTATCCCTAATCCAAGCTTACGGGTTAAACGACTACATTTTGGCGAAGAAAACTTTTTTTCAAAAACAACAAACAAACAACGTCCCCTATTGAATGCAGAAACAAACTCAACATCTCCAACGAATAAACACACTAACAACCCCAACAAATACAAACAAACCCCCCCACCCCCCCCCCAATAAAAACCACCAAACAAACAAACAAACTTTACTGTGACACCTTCAAAAAAAAAAATGGAAAAAGTCCATTTGTGGCAAATTAATTTACTTCAACAATGTACTACAGTTAGTATGATTGAAGACTGTACTACAAATTATTGTTCTGAAAACAAAAGCCGTATTTTTGTTTATCTTTTGTTTTATTTATATGTACATGTACATGTACACATGAGAGAAGCCGCATTATGCCGCAATATATCTTTTTTTTTTTTTTTTTAACAGTTTGGCTTCAAAACAAACTCACAACATCTGCCACTCAAACATGCACATGTACTAATATGTGTATGTTTTGATGAACTGCTTTCATGCACGGGCTCATGCACGGGCGCATGCATTACGCAAAGTCCTACCCACATGGCTTTGTTTTGAGAAGTTAATTCGCCTGCCTCTACAGATCCACAAAACACGTGTCAAATAAATGGCAGGATGAAGGCAACTTGTAAGGAAATTATTTGTTGGAATGTTCCTGCTTTGTTTGGAAAGTGTTAAAAAAAAATAAAAAACAAAACAAATGATTTATAAATGAGTGACTTTTATGTTTCATTAGACCAGATTTTGATTTTGTTTGGAGGAATCTTAAAACGATATTTGTGAAAGTACAATTGGGTAATTTTTTTTTTGCATTTTAAGGAAATCTCTAAAATTATTCAAAATGTTTTAGACTTAAAAGGAATGACAAATCTATGAAAAAAAAAATGTTGTACTCATTTTGATTTTAGACTTAAATAGGAAAGAAAATTTTAACATAAAAGTAATGCTCGGTATCGTAAAATTTTAGAAATGTGAATAAGTTCAGATAAGGGTAAATGAGTGATGTTAGTGGTTGAAAGCGATTTAAATTGTCTAAATGTCATAACTTTGAATTAATTTGTATTTGGGGATTTCAAATGATTTCAAGACAAATTAAGAGTCCTTTTATTGTCGACCTTTTAATGTTGCCATGTCTGGAAAAATGTTTTTGTTTTTGTCCTGGCTATATTTAGCCTGAGGCCAATTTGTGTAATGGCATTGTCAAACGCTGTTCAGACTTTTCAAAATCTCTTGATAATGATGCAGTGAGCAGTCCAATGAATTGATGCATCCCCAGATAATACTGTTGAACATGCTTCCGGCTAAAAAACGACGAGGCAAGTGTTGTTTACTGTTCATCAAAACATGTGGAAATGTGATGTATAGATAGTCATTTGCTCAAAACAAGTCATCAATGGGATTTTATCTTTACAACAAATTATGTAGTCCTTTAAAAAAAATCGCACTTTTCACTTCAAAAATATATTAAACAGTTTGCAAAGAAAACGATGGATGAAAAAAAAAAGACGACACTTTTCTGAAATAGACAGATTTGTGTAAAACATGTAGTGAGATAAGGGATTTGTAATGTTTTAAACATTTTGCTCTCAAAGGCATTTGCTTTTTGTTTGGGCCTTTTTTTGGGCATTGATACACGAGCTTCCTTTTTCTGCTTACATGTATGCAATAAAATCTTTACCTGTATCATGTACATGTACACGTGATTGTACACTGCCCATTGCTTTTGCTTAACCTTAAGGTAGGTATAAAAAGACACTGAAGATTCCTTTGTACAGAAGATGAATTTGTAATATGAATATTAAAGTTTCCTTTGTTTTGGAATCATTAAATGTTGTGGTTGTTTTCTCTGAGGCATGATGTTCTTGAACGCATGATGTGCATGAAAATGATGGCACTGTCGAAAAACTGCCATTGAAACCAGAGTTGTAACGAGTCACTGATTTTTGTGTCTCGAGTCGAGTCGAGTCATTTTAAAGAAGTGACTCGAGTCGAGTCGAGTCATTAGGTCAACAAGGTCGAGTCGAGTCGAGTCGAGTCACAGAGTGTGGTCGAGTCGAGTCGAGTCACAGAGTGTGGTCGAGTCGAGTCGAGTCGAGTCAAGCATTTAGCTCGAGTCAATTCGAGTCACAAATATTTGAACACTATATAATAAATTACAATAAAAAGCAACAAACACAAGAGAGAAATACAAGGCACCAGTCTATTACGAAAATCCAAAGACATAAAGTATGCTGTATGGTACCCAACCAACAGTTTCCATTGCTAGCTCATGTCACAGATAAGAAGATGTGAAACTTCGGACTTATAACTGGTTTGGCTTCGGGTCTAGATTTTGTTGTTCGCTGATCGCTGACAACGTCAAAACCTGATTGCAATATACAAAACTGTTTCTGATTATTTAAAGGTGGGCCAGTCCGTATCCATTTGTTTTGTGAAATCGGGACATAAATTTAGCCAGCGTTCCACCAAGAACTTCAAAATCGCCCGAAACCAATGATGAAACCACGGATTGAGAAATGCGTTTTAAGTCTGGTTCCGGGTTTAGCATTACATGCTATAGAACCACAAGGTGGGAGTCCGCGACACGGTGTATGTTTGTTGTATCATTATGGAGGAAGGAAAACAGACGGCCGCTGTATATGAACGTACATTACTCGCGAACATTAACGTGACGTGAACAAAAACTGGCACGGCGTAAGTCATTGCAAATATTTTTCTCAAATAAGTTTTGCTCTTACTTATTGGGACTCGAGTCTTATTAGCCTTCCTCGAGTCGAGTCGAGTCATTCTGATGAGGGACTCGAGTCGAGTCGAGTCATTTGCTCGCAGTGACTCGAGTCGAGTCGAGTCATTTACCGGTCGGGACTCGAGTCGAGTCGAGTCGCCAAAAAAAGTGACTCGAGTCGGACTCGAGTCGAGTCATTGACTCGAGTCATTACAACTCTGATTGAAACTCATCTTGCAAGATAACACACATTTTTTTTCCATTAACCCTAACCCCCTAGGCCCTTGTTGCTTACAACCATCCTCAATCCTCCAAAATTTTTCAACTCCGCCTAAATTTTTCAAAATTGTCAGACAGTCCTGCCTCAAAATGCATTCATCCTCAATCCTCCTCATCCCAAAACTTTGCACTCGTGTTTAAATGAAGGATAACCAACGCCAAATCCTTCAAAATCATCAGACAGTCCTGCCTCAAAATGCATTCATCCTCAATCCTCCAAAATCCTCTTGTGCTTCATTCACCATTCATCCTCAATCCTCCAAAATCCTCATGTGCTTCAATCACCATTCATCCTCAATCCTCCAGAATCCTCATTTGATTCAATCACCATTCATCCTCAATCCTCTAGAATCCTCCAAAACCGTCAGGAGGATTTTGGAGGAGTGAGGTGGGTTAGGGTTAACGGCTCGTTAATTTGTCATTATTTTGCTTGTTTGTCTTTTGTCCAGATACCTGCTCCAGTGCTTGGAAGACCTCGATTCGAGTCTCCGCAAACTCAACTCGCGACTGTTTCTTGTTCGTGGCCAGCCGTCTGATGTATTTCCTAAACTCTTCCAGGAGTGGGGAGTGAATCGGTTATCATTCGAGGAGGATCCTGAGGTGTTTGGTATTCAGCGAGATGCGAAGATCAAGACACTTGCAGCGACGTTCAAAGTCCAGGTTATCACCAGAATGTCGCATACACTCTATGATCCCAAGGAGTGAGTGAAAAGACCATTTTTTCCCCCTCTACCCAAACCATTGAGAAGGGAACACAACGTCCATGCCCTAACCATTCGCAAATTCCTCAAATCCACAAAGCGGTTCTGAAAAATTGTTTGAATTAAGAAAGACAATGACCATGACGACAGTATAGGTTTGATCACTCGTGACGTTTTAGAGCAAAGATGTACATGTACCATTGGTTTCTTGCAAGGTAAATAGGTTTCAAAGGATTGAGGAGGTTTGCAAGCGAAAATGCAAAGGGACAACAGTTAACACTAACCACCCTGAATCCTTGAAAATCCTCTTTGCCAAAGCGGAGGAATCTGGAGGATTGAAGATACATGTACATGGCAAAATTGCGTTACTGATTTCGTAGGATGCACTTTGTCAAGATCTTGGGCTGGACCTTGTTTTGTTTTTGCTCAGTCATGCTTTAATATAGGCCTGGATTATGCTTGAAATCCTCCGTACTGCTCCAGGACGTCCCTGGTCAAGCCTCAACACATTGACAGTCACTGCTGCAAGATATTGCATGATTCAGGCAATGGTCACCCCATCCATGGACCAAATTGAAGATATAATGGAGGCTTTTGCAGGATTCAGGCTAATTGTTCATGAGGCCAATTGGCGGATTTGGCAGGATTGAGGCTTCATCCTGACAAAACGGCCTAGGGAGTTAGGGTTAAATTTTTATTTTTTTGAAATGTTTTCTGTAACTGTTTATTTCTTTAAGAATTATTCTAACATAAAGTTGTACACAAAAAAATCTGCTACAAGTATACAATATTTTAAAGCTAACAATTTATATGTACTGCAACTTTTCTTTTTTCTCTCCAGGATTCTGAAGATGAACAACAACAGTCCACCGCTCACCTACAAGCACTTTCAGTACCTCATCTCGCTCCTGGATCAGCCGCCGTTCCCCGAGGACACAATCACGCTGTCGGACATCGAAGGAATCAATACGGCGATAACATCCAATCATGATTCTAAATATGGACTCTCATCTTTAGAAGAGCTGGGTAAGTCCGTTAGTTAGTGCATGCTCATTAAATCCAGAATTGCAGTGAAAATGAATGCACTTTTGATTTTCTGGATGGTCGAGGAATAATGAGATTTATGGTCGATGATTAATGATGGTCTGTTTTTTTTGGAAACTCTGCGTGATTAAAATTGTTTCTGTGATGGGTTTGAGGTTGAAACCAAACTTAAAAATGTTAATTGGCGTTGAAGTTGGAAAATGGAAATGCAGTTCTGGTAAGGTTTCATTGGTTCCTGTTTGTTTGCCATAATTTACGCACACAATCATGATGGAGAGGTAAAAAAGTTATTTAGCATTATTCGTAAGGTGGAATTTTTGCGTCGGGTGATGTAAATCCATATTAGGTTTTACCCTTCACTGTACAGCCTGTCTAAAAAGAAAATGGTACAATCAGAAAAAAAATTTGGTTAAATATGAAATTTCAAAATAAGTCATTCTTACTTGGCATAATATTAAAGAACAAAGACTGGGCTTTCCAATAGTGTTTGTTTGATTTTATTTGCTTTTGTCAATTCAGAGATATAATCAATTTTAATTAGTGTGATACACCAAAATCGATTTTGTGCCACTTCTTTGCATGGGCAGAGTTGTTTCGAGTACTGTGCCATGCTGTCTTGAAGCTCACAAAAGATTGCAACTTGGCAAAAGAAACAAACTCGATTTTTGTGTTCCGCAGTAAACTGGAGTTATCTCTGGATTGACAAAAGCAAATGAGATGAAACAAAAAGTATTGGAAAGCCTGATCTTTTTTCTTTAATGTGATGCTCAAAACGACTTACTTATGTTGAGATTTAATATTGACAAAAAATCGTTTTGATTGTTCCATTTTTTTTTAGACAGGCTGTATATTTCACTGTCAAATTTACATTTTCTTCAGATTATTTCATTGGAGTGTGCCATGGCTAACATCCAAGTTTCTTCTCCCAATTAAAAAAAAAATTCTGGAAAAAAAATACAAAAATTAATAACCAAAAGTATGCAAAATCCACTTGTCAGTGGGTAGGAAAACTCAACAGCAAGGTTGCAAGTTGGCGAGGGCAAGTTGCGGAAACTGTGGAAAACGATCAGGCGTCTTGGTAACGTAAGCCCACGGACGTTTGTCGCATTGCGGATATGCCATTTTTTGTGCTGATCATTAAGGCCGCCAAGTACTATTTGAACTCTTCAAACTCGTCATCTGATTCATCAGTTTGTCATCAAATTGTCTCCATCTTGCATATTTCAAAGTTATCGGCATCAAAGTCATCAACTGCAGCATCAGCAGCAATTCTCTCACGGCAGGGATCCAGGATCAAGAATTTTTGTGATGAAGTTCTGACCCTTGTTTGACGAGAGAGTAGAGACTTTCGCATATTTTACATTCCCAGAGTTTAGGAACGTTAATGGATATTTCAGTCAAAATTTGCAGGAGATCTGAGCATGTGAATGCGGCACAATAAATTACACAACCTGTACAATTCTCTTGAAGCTCCATTATGCACATTATTCATATGTTCATGTAAACAGCATATTGACAGTTCCAATGTTTGAACAACAGAACAAAGCAGGCTAAGTATACTAAGGCCCAAAAAAAAGTCTCCGGTTTCTGGTATGGAGCTTGCTCCAAAAGTGGTGCGGCGACGCATTTTTTTGTTTGTTTTTTCTTACTTTTTTTTTCTTCAAATTTCGCCTGATGACTGCAAATGGTGCCCGACTAAATTTAGTGCAAAATGTATGGGAGCACAGAGAGGCCACATAAAGCTTACACTCGATCGTAACCCCAGCATGTTAAAATTGTGCAGCAGCAGGATTCCAGTCAAACCAGTGAGTTTGGCAGTTTTGAGTCATCATCTTACATTGAAAAAAAAACTTTTTAATTTTGCCGACGCGCATGGCTACGGCGACGCGCGCGCAGACCAGAAACCGGAACCTTTTTTGGGGGGCCTAAAGAATCCACTGAAATTTACCCAATCTAGAAATATTTAAATACAGAAAAAAAATCCATAGCCGTTGAGTGTGGAATGAAGTAAATAGTGTTTTTTTTTCTTGTGTGTGATTGTATATGTAAAGTGCTTTTGGTGTTCAGTGTGAAGTTCATAGAATTGGTTTCAATTCCCTTGGGCTATAATTACTTTAAAAAGGTCCATGAAGGGTTTGCACTCGAATCATTATGGTCTTCTGATTTGGTTTTAGATTGGTTTTGCGATGAATGGAGTGTTTTGACTAGACAATTCTGAATTGCAATTCAGACCCTCTTATGTCCAAGACCTTTCAAGTTTCACAGCTAAATCTGAATTTCAAATTTCTATATTTTAGAAGAAAGTTGGAAAAAATTACCATTTACCACACTGCCACTTATATAAAAAAAAAAATTACCATAGAAAAAAACAGATGAGCTGCAGTCTACAATTTGCAAATTGCCCCGCAGGAAATCAAAATAGTAAGTTGTGCTGATTAGTTTTTCTTCCTGAGGGGACTCTTAATTGATGCCATTTGGCTAAAAATAGTCGTAATGAATAAAGAAATAAATTTAAAATGTAGATTTATCCGCACTGTCCATTTGTAAGGAGTCGTTGACTCGATAATGTTGTTTTATCCCATTTTGTTAAACTGAAGTGCTCTTGAAGATTCAGAATCACTTAATTGCAATCTTTTCTTGATAGATGTATCATCATTGGAACTAGCCCTAAACTTTTGAGCAATAAATTATATTTTAGGACGTACTAGTTTGACTTCTCTTACTGCATTTTCTACTGTGATGTGCATTGTACTGTCTTGTGTATCATACTCAACATTTCACAAAAGTTGTTGGCTGTGAAAAAAACCAAGCAGTTACCAGGTTGATAAAAGTAAATGAGGCTTATACTGTACATATTTTACAAATATTTGGAAGAATACTTTTGCTTTGATATAGAGACATGTTATTGACTTTCATGAACCATTGTAAATGATAATTTATAAATACCCCAGACAGTTGACCCATTCCTATTGGTCAAGAGCCCGTCACATGGATGGTTTTAAACCGCAGGTAAAACACCCCTGCGTTATGCGCCACATCGTGCAGCACGTGCTCCAATTTCCATATTTTTTTAAAGGAGATTTGTAGCACTACATGCGCAAGGCACATACCATGATATCAAAGACATGGCCAGGCAGAGGGGTGTTTCACAAGACGCGAAGTAGAATTGCTAAACAAAATCATTGCAATTTTGTCAATTTTTTGACATATCATTTTGGCTTTTTGACCAAAAAGGCACTTAAGAATCAGAATAAATAAAAAAAAAATTAACAAAATATAACTTCAACCTTTGAAGAGTACAGTTTTTCTCTTTTTACAGGGTTTGACCCCGAAGATATCCCGCCGCCAGTCTGGATTGGTGGAGAGACTGTTGCCAAGCAACAGTTGGACCGCCATCTTGAACGAAAGGTGAGCCCTGACAACTAGGCAACTAAAAAAAAAAAATTGCTTTGCTTACATCAGGAATTGGTTATGGAGATAGAGGGCTCTGTAAGACATCAGGTGATACTCAGTCTAGCATGACTAGAGTTGAATGCGGAGGATAAAGGAAGGTTCCTTAGGAAATGCTTTGGGAATTTTAGGGCAGCCTTCAAAACTGAATTCGCGAAGTGTTCGCGAACTTCGCGAATATCCAAAGAGCTAGCCAGTTTGCGAACTTCGCGGAGCTACTCATCCATCCGTGGTCAAGTTAATGAGGTAGCGCGAAACTTGCGCCTTTGTTATGTTAATGGTCGTACTGAATAATTCACAGCACTTGCCCGTCTTATTATCATAACGCGAAGTCAGCGAACATGCGTGCAGATGTATTTTCCAGAGACTGTTCTTAATCAGTGTCCCGAAGTAGCATGTGAAATGTCGATTTTTTTATTGCAGGAATTAGTCAAACAACCGAACGGATATTTGGACAACTTTCTGTTTTGGTACATTGCGAACAGAGACTGTTCGCAATCAATGTCCAGAAGTAGCATGTGAAATGTCGATTTTTTTATTGCAGGAATTAGTCAAACAACCGAACGGATATTTGGACAACTTTCTGTTTTGGTATTATTTAGATGTTTCGGTATTATATAATGCAATCACTCAATTGTCAAAAATAAAGTTGAAGGAAACACCAATTGTCCAGAAACAAATTAACGTAAAAACACGAAAGATCGTTTTAAAAGATCGTTTCAAAAACGTTTCTCTCCATTAAGTGTAATAATTATTTTAATACTTTTTTTACAATAGTACCCGGGAACCTAAATTACGGTATTATGCTTAACACGGTTCATTCAAGTAAATGAAACATTAAATGATTGAAATACATTGTACATGTAATTATTTTTATTACCTTCGGTTTGAAAATGAACCGAAACGAGTTTGGAAAGAAATGCGAATAAACTGAAGACAACTGTTGATCAACTCTCTATCGGGAAGTACAGAAACTGTCACTCATGAATTTTTACGAAGCCCACACGTCACTAAAATATCCTTGGCAACATTGTTACTATAGATATGCCTTGCGCAAGACAACCTATATATGGGATGTGTGGGCGGGTCTTATTGTCTATCAATCAAATCAGTTTGGCGCGAACGTTTCCCAGCTCATCTCATTGGTGGTGAAATGTCGTCATGACGATAAACCTGTCTGTCTTGCGCAGCGCCGGTGACAATTTCAAGTTCCCACGCCCTTATATTTTGGCGAGTAGCCAAACTGACCAGAATCCTTTTGCACCACATGCGGGCGTCGTTTGGAGCTGCCGACGGCTGTTTACTGTACAGGTTGTATCAGGCCAGGCTACGCGGAGTTCGCGAACCTCAGCTGTGCTGCCGTCGTGTTCCCCGTGTCAACATACATCGACCAACGTATAAAGGTTGCATGGGACCTGACTTCCAGCGCAACGTGTGCTCAGATTAATAATGCCCGTTCCTTTGGAACTACTGACTGCGTATATTGGGCGCCGATATCAAGGCATTCCGAAGGGACGGCTGGTCTGGCGCAGTGTGAAGGGGAAAAAACGGACGGTTGGCCATAAATTGTGACCATTTGGATTTTTTTTTTCCCGGAACAGAATTAAGATTTTTAAAACATGCTTAAAGTATACAAGTATAATGTAAACCTCACTGAATTGAAACTCCAAATTCGGCCATTTAAATTGTTGTAACTCCAAAATGCAAACACCTATGAAGCTAGCTGATTCAAACTCCATTGATTTTGTTGTGTAATTTTCATCATGGTGATACAAAATAGGATAATGTTATTTTTTGCTAAAAATGATATTCGTCGGACGCCCTAATCCAACATCTTTGAAGAATAATAAGTGAATTTGAAATAAAAAATAAAACCGCTCCCATTCATGGAAGTCTCGAAAAAGAAATGGTTTCGTGAATTTTTTTTTTAACCATATTACCCATGTTGATTAAAACAATTATTGTGAAAAAAATGTATTATTTTATTAGATTATTTCGTTTACTGTCGGTGTCGTACAAAACAAAGCCGTAAAAATATCAAGACCTCCATATGACTTGTGCCCACTTATAGTAAAAAGAAATGCTGGAGGATTCGACGACGAGAAGGGGAAAAAAAGTAATTACATTTGTATTGAGCCTTCAGAACAACATAAACAAGTAGTGAAGTACACGCATAGCATGCAGTGGCTTGGACGGTACACAATAGATAGTCTACAAGATTAGCGTGCGAATCTGTGCTGCAGCATAGCACTAGAGTCAGTTCCCCCTGCGACCCTTACACGTTGGTTGATGTATTGATGCAGGGATCACGACGGTAGCACAGGTTCGCGAAGTCCGCGGCGCCGTAGCTGTCAACGAAATCAACCGGCTCGACGCATCGTAACCATAGAGAAGCACACAAATACTAGTTGATGTAGTTTGACACAAGACGTAAATAAAAGAACAAGTTCGTCCTTGCATTCCATGCTCTATGCTCCTTGGTGCAGTACCACACCATGGATGAATTTTCTGGGCTGCTTCCAGAGGTTGCTGATTTACTTCGTTTTACCCAGCGAATTGAACATGGTGCTACCTTGTTATCTACCAACACTAGCTGCGAAGCATCGCGAGCAACGGCTGTAATGGCTGCAAGCACAACGGTCACGACGGCAAATGCCGCTCACGCTGGTGCAAGTAATTGCCAACAGGCTGACCCGCTTCGATGTAAGTATTTTTTCTTTGTTTAATAATAGGCACTTTACATGCTTATGGCTTGTTGCTAGAAATTAAAAGGGAAAGCTTTAAAACATATCTTAGTGCATGATCTAGGTATAGGCCTATGTGTAAAATGACAACATTGAAAAAAATGTTTCAAAAAAAAATGAAAGGTCTAGGCCCTACTCTTAAAATTTACTGGGCTTATGTCGCCCCTAAATTTATGGTGACAACAATGGCCTATCCATTTGCAGCTTGATATTCATATATTTTAAATTTACTCATGTAATTTAGCAATATTAAAGGGGCATACTAATGCATCTGAAACATCAACTCAACTGGAGCCAACAAGCATCAAAACATATTGTATAGTTTTTGGAACATCTGAAGTAGCTTCATATGGTAGAGATAGCACAAAAAAGAATGTATTCAGCATATATATTAAATTTAAAATTATTTAAAAAGGTTTTTTTGCCACTCAAAACATACAAGTTTGTTGATTTAGTGTTGGCCGCCATCTTGTTTTTATCGCTGCATCACATGAACAAGATGGCAAAAACTCTACACCAACAAACTCGTTGTAGGTTTCGCGTTGAAAAAAAAACCCTTTGAATTGAATGATATGCTGAAGTGAAGATGTTCTCTGTTGCCATTTCTGCCACATAAAGCTACTTCTGATGTTCAAAAACCTATACATATGTACAACATTTGTTGACGCTGGGTTGAGTACCATTGACGCTTGTTCATGCCAGTTTTCCTACATACAACTGTGGCTTAAATTCTTCTCAAAAAAGTAATTTATTTAAAAATTTCTTTAAACAGTTTTATAATAGCAATAATTAATCAGTATATTTAAATCCATATTTTTTTAGTACTGCAGAGGATGAACCAGTCTGACCAAGTGCAGCCTTTGCAAGGGAAACGCGAAGCCAGTGTTCTGAGTGAGTCTCAGAACAATACATCTGCTAAACGAGGCCGAGGGGGCCGACCCTCCATTGAACAACTATTCCCAGGCATCGTAGCTACTGCACAGAAGTTCGTCGAGGAGAGTGGATTTGAAGCTCACAGAAGGCGTCAAGAACTGACTGGAAGCTGTGGAACAACAATGCAACGTGTTCGGAACCACTTGCTTCAAGTTGTTCCTGGTCTCAAAGAACATCGTGAAAACATTGGTAAGACAAATTGTTTAGATATTTGCAGGTTACTGGTTAGTTGGCTTCATACATGAAATTATTGGTGAAGAACAAAGCCTGTTAAATGAATTTACATGTACAGGAAGTAAACTCTACTCTTTTGCCCCTTGCCATATTTTAACTGCATACCATTGCTGTTCAGCTTTGTTTGCTTAAGTGCTGTTTATACCAGAAACTGAAACAGAATTAATAAAAAATCATGTGGTGTATATATACCATAAATTATGACAAAGAAAAAAAACACCAAAATCATCTTGTTCACTTTAATCTAAAAAGAGGCGGTATACAAGTTCTCGCAGTACTGTCCTATATTTGGTCTCGAAACCTACACATTATGCAATTTCAATATTTTTGAAACCAAACTGTTATTTTATTAATTTATTTTAGGTTTGGCTACCATAAGGCGGTGGATGAAGGCCCCCTCAGTTGCTTGCAACTCAGCCAAATACTACAAGGGCTACATCGATGCAAAGGTTCCCCGCAAGGAGAACTCCAAGCGTTCAGAAAACTCTGATGAGCATTACTACTCATCCCGGGTCAGTTACGCCTTACAAGCAGTGAGTAGATTTCCATCTTCATCGGTAGCATTCTCCGTTGATAACAAGAACAAATTAAGGATAAGCTCCTGTACAACAGCAGTCGACCGGCGTTGCCAAGTCACACGGATCTACCCAACGTCGGATTCTCCAAACTACTGGGATCATGACTTCCCCAACCCAGGGTACCTCATCACACCTGCTGGATACATGGGGATGATGCCACCCAACCCACCACAGCTTACCTATGACAAGCTTGGCCGCCAAACTTACAGGTAATTACTACTTTTAGAATAGATCAAATAGTCGAGTATTCGATTATCAACCAAATACTCTAATAGCTTTTTTGCTGGTTTCAATATTTGGAAGATAATTCTTCGCACACGCATGACTGTGGTATTTTTTTTATTGAAAAGTCGCGGTGCTTTATTTTCAGGTGCCACTTTTTGGTCATGTACACTTGTATGAACGTATTGTCAACGACGATTCATTGTTCACATCCTTTAAGTTGGTTAAGGCCCATTTGATTATCTGAATATTCTGTCAAACACAGTTTTGAGTAATCATCGTTGAATTCTGTAGTATTCGCAAAATGGACAGCCCTATCGAAGACATGCAATAAAGGGGGAGGTAAACAAAATTCTCCTTCAATGATAAAAATTATCTTGACGGAACAAAAGATTCAGTCAGTTAATATTCAACACTAAAAAACTGTCATTTACATTGGTACATTGCATTTCAAAAATAGATTAAGTTAAAGTGTACTTACATATTCACAGACTTGCCCTTTTGTGGCAATGCAATTGCGTCTTGTAAAAATGACAAAATATTAAGTTATCATTTTCTTTTGTTTGATATATTTTTTATTGCTACAGCCTCCCTCAGCGTTCCAGCATTGATGTCATCAACAGAGGACCTCGCACTAAAACGAATATTGCGAGCCATGCCAGTGACCTGACTCCACTTATACAGGCAAGCCAGAAGAGCTGTGTAACCATCCTAGCCGACGGAGGAGCAGATTTTAATGCAAATCACCTCACAAATCAGTGGTATTATATGAAGCTGTTTAGGGATCTGGACTTGGACGTTCTTCTGGCCACCGCATACTGTCCCGGATTTTCGGCAAGAAATCCAATCGAACACGTCTGGTCCGTTCTAACGAGGGCTTCAGTATCAATCTATCTCCCAGATAGGTTGCCAGGAGAAGCCACACCGCCGCAGCAACGGCTAACTGTTGAAGAGCGAGATCTGAAGGAACAGCAGGTGTTTGATGCCGCTCTACGACAGCTGGACAGATACTGGACTGACCTTCACTATGGTGGGGTCAAAATCAACGTGAGTCACCGCCCAAGCTCACAAAAGTCTACACCTTACGATACGGATGCACAGGAACGCATCCACAAACTACTGACTGGACCGTACAAGGACATCAAGAAGGCCAACATCACAGCAGATATGGAGTTCTTCAAGACACATGTAGACAGACGGAAGGGAATGATTATTTTCTCCAAGTGTCTACCCCCGAAACAGTGTGCTCACTGTGCGGAGCAACCCATCAGAAACATTGAAGCAGTCCACCTGTACAAGAAGTTTCCATCACCGATACCGTCAACAGTTCACCCTGGACATTTTGTGTCATTTATTGAGGCACTGAGCATGGATCCTGGGCAACCTGATGCAAATATGCCATCCACTGCTGAAAAGCAGCTGGGTACATGTCCAACCTGTAGTTACCTGTTTACCTCAAAGTCTGACCGTCAGAACCATGCAAGGCTTTTTCATCCACAGCGGCAAAGAAATAGATAAGTCTTGACAATTAAATCAATGTTGATTACTGCGTATTCTTGCACTTTTTGCAGAGTAGGTCATAGTAGACCTCTCTCACACGACGCCATCTTCGTAGGAAACCCGTGTTCAATGCCATCAGGTGCGTGAATGCGCAGTGTGCAAACATTTTTAAACATGCGCATGTTGCTTGAATTTGAAAGCAATGTGGTCGCTCGAATGAAATCCAGGTTGTGCACTTTTTAGTTCTCTAAATGTAATCTATTCATTGAATTTAATTATCTTTTCTTTTAGCGTATTCATTAGCAAAATCATTCTTGTCAGTACATGTATTAGTACTCCAGTTTTTCATTAATTGATTTGTTTATGTAAATATTTATTTAATTAATCTGACTCCCAATACCGTAATGCACATGACAACGTGTTTAAAGAATTTAGGGTCTTGCCAGTATACAGTTTATTGTAGTTGTTTCAAATTGCGACCTTTTCAGCAACAGTTTATAGGAAGAGAACAGATCAGATCCACTCCAACTTCATGTTTAATTTAAATCACTTGTGCCACTATGTAATTTTTTTTTTTAATACTTATTATTTTCTATATTTGTATTTATTCATTTATTAAAAGAGAAACACATACTCAAAAAAGGAGATGCTCGATGTTTTTGTTTTTCAAGAAAATTTATTAACCTTTAATGGTACCGAAAATAGCAAATAACAATAAATAACAGGTTGAAATAATCATATATCATGTCAAAGTCTAGCTTTTAATAAATAAAACAATAAAACATGCAGTTAAAAAAACGGCTTTGTTTTGATGAAAATAATATATGCACAAAGGCTCTTGATTGGAATGAAAAAAATTGGTAAATACGTGTACGTTTAGAAGTTAGAAGCCCAAAACCGCAATTGCTGAATGAAAATACAGGAAAATACGAAAATAAAATTAAAAGCAACATTTTTCCGGCATTAGATAAATTGGCAATGGACAAAAAAGTTAACCGGAATATTCGTGTATCTGATGAATATAAAATTCAAAGCAATGAAACAGAAGATTGATTCCATGTTACAATTTGATTTCTGACATCTTACTTGCATTGAGGCACCTATTAAGACATACTCTTTGCTTGATTCCGGCATTTAGCGTTTACGCTCTCGCGGATATTCCGCAGCTGTGGGTTGGTCGTGCTGCCGGGAAAAACCTTTGCCACTTGCTTAATGATGCACTGAAATCTAAGTTCGCTGGCGAGTGAAACTTTGATGGAACTGCCACCGCCATCCTTTGCAGCAGAAATGCCTCCGCTGTAGGACCGCTCGGCAAGTTCATCGGCGGTGTAGAAGATGTTGACAAGTTTGAGGCAAAGTGTTTGGGCATTGGCCGACTTGTGGAACGCATCCATGTACAATGCTTTGGAGATGGCAAGGGTGTTGCTCCCGTGTCCAATGTGTACAGTGTCAGGGCCAGTCTCGATGACTGAGGGACCGTGCTTGAGACAGATGGATGGTTGGGACTGCTGTGCGGCTGCCAATGATTTGATGGCCTCAGCCAGAGCTGCAGTGTTCAAATCGGACGATTTCCTTACGGCTGCAACCTCTGCCTCGACGGTGGCAAGCCGGGCCAAGATCTGCTTCTGGAACGCAATGACCTCTTGCAACAGGTCATCACGCGGCGGGGGGAACAGCAGAGTGCTCATGAGGACCGATTCGTCAAAAGAGTCAGGTGGGGCAATCAATGACGAAGAAGCCGGTGCAGGTGAAGAGACGGGAGCCGGTGCTGGTGAGGCTCTTGCAGGCGAAGAGACGGGAGCCGGTGCTGGTGGGGCTCTTGCAGGCGAGGAGACGGGAGCCGGTGCTGGTGAGGCTCTTGCAGGCGAAGAGACGGGAGCCGGTGCTGGTGAGGCTCTTGCAGGCGAAGAGACGGGAGCCGGTGCTGGTGTGGCTCGTGCAGGCGAAGTGACGGGAGCCGGTGCTGGTGAGGCTCTTGCAGGCGAAGAGACGGGAGCCGGTGCTGGTGAGGCTCTTGCAGGCGAAGATGCCGGTGGTGGTAGCGACGACTCCCCTTCATGAACTCCCCCTCGTCGCTTTACCAATGACACCAGTGGCATGTCATCTTCTGAGTCTGACTCAAGCGACTCCTCTCTGCCGCGTTTTAGAGCTAGAAAGAAATAAAGGAAAAATTTTATTAAAATTGAGCTTAAAAATAGTTAACCCAAAGGCCCAAACATCAGTTAAGATTGATGCAGTCAGCATGGTGTGGAAAGCAATATGCAGTATTATGCCCACAGTACAGGGTGAGTAAAAAAAAACCGAAACCCAAATGTCTGGACCGTTTTTGCGGTGAAGTTCTGAATGTACTTTCAAAAACCTAGGATATGAAAGCCCAATTCATAAGCTATCTTTCAGTAAAAAAATCATCAAAATCACTCATGCACTTTTCAAGTTACGGAGTTTTAAACACAACCACCGTTTTAAAGTTCTGTCCACGGATCACAAAAAAGGTGTGCGTCTTGTCAGCAAAACGAAATCAATTCACACACATCCTTATGTAATTTTAACTCATTCTGTTGCAGTGGTTCAGTATATCTTATTTCAAAAGAGTTGAGGGTCAAGTTTTTCTCAAAGGTTTTTTTGCAACCGCTAAAAATGGCACCATGGAGTCCAACAGGAAATTATACATTGTAAACAGTCATTAAAAGCGATTGTCATTTTTCTCAGGATTGATTGTTAAAATGGGCCTAAAGTTGTCTTCAAGAAAAAAACAAATAAGTACTCACGATTCAAGTTGATTATCTTTGCACGATAGACACCCGATTTGTACGCGATTGGTATAATATCACCAATCGCCAAATCACCTTTGGCCTTGATTCTACTCCTGCAAACATCTTCTTCAACCCCTTCATATCTTGCAGGGGTCAACCAGGATACAGAGATACGTGTAGAAGGCATGATGATAGCGCTAAGTGTGATGTTAATCGTTCAAGGAGCAAGTGGAAAATGATTGGATCCAGCTGAGTTTTAATCATATGTACATGCATTTCTTGCTCCACGCTACATGACTTTGTATAACTAGCTTGAAACTTTCGAGCCCATTACGTGTTGGACAATAAAACACTAATTGACCGCCGTCATCAAAGTATCGGTACCTGGCCATATGAGTCATTGATACGTTCACGATGCCGCACTGCACTGTCACAGTGATCAAAGTACGAAGCCGCCCTTTGAAAGGGCAGCTGTCAATCACTGTTCTACAAACCCCAATAGAAGTTATCCAAACACGCACTAAAGTCCTTTTCATTTCTTTGATACAGACTCATACTTTTCAAAAAGTGAAGTCGGACCAGGGAGGTAGTTTCAGATCAGTTGATAAAAAAAACCTTTGTCCATTAAACCCCTTTATCGGCACCACATTTTCAATTGACTCGACTGTACATTGTACCCATATTAAGTGATCGTACTGTTCAGCAGGCATGGTGATGCGATTCTGCAAATTTCTGGATTGAAATAAGAAGTTGATAAGACAGTTTTATAATTTTTTGTCACCAGATCTAGTATATAGATGAACATAAAGGCATCCGCGTTCTGATCATCCTTTCCAAACTATACAGACCAATTCCCGGTAAATAAACTCATGGGAAATTCCCGCGGGAGGTTTTCGCCCCACCGCCACCCCAGCAACCGTGCACACTAGACACATTTATAATAGCTCCCGTGAGCGAGAAGCAGTCGTTCCACCCTCGCAATCCAACCCCGGGAAATGTGCCAAAATGTTTGTGGGCGGCCGGACCCACTCAGACAATTTCGAGAAAAAAACACCCTCACGTTTCTCGTAGATGATGGATGGCGTTGAGAAAAACAGCTCACTCGTGAAATTCACCGCAGTAATAGTTTCGTGAAAGTAGCTGTTCAACTAAACTTACCCATATTCAGTACAGTATATTTATTGTGGAAAATATTCGCAGCTTTTTATTAGTTTATTTCGTTTACGCTGTCGGCCTGAATGACAATAATTCATGTACATGAACAGCCATGTAAATAACTCGGGACTTTCCCATTTTGAGCACGCAATGCATGAGCACGCAATGCATGAGCACGCACCGTTAATAGTCAGCTCCAGGCTGAACAATGCACTGAGGTTATGGGAACATTGTGTGATAGGGCTCCCGCGAACATTGCAGAGTCCATCACCAAATGCAATGAAGCACCCGTATCCAGTGAGAAATGACACGAACGAGGTGCAGAATTTTGTCTTCCTTGGCCGACTGAGTCTTCACATCGTAGATCAGATGAGTCTACATGTTGTTGGTGTACTAATCATCTTGCCTATATAGTACTGTAGCAGTAGCAGATCAACTCTGCAGCCGCCCATGATACGTGTAGTGCCTACATTCCCATTATTATTATGCCC
Organism: Patiria pectinifera; assembly: GCA_029964075.1. Taxonomy (NCBI): domain Eukaryota; kingdom Metazoa; phylum Echinodermata; class Asteroidea; order Valvatida; family Asterinidae; genus Patiria; species Patiria pectinifera. Next base: position 6,999,667 of record CM057130.1, on the reverse strand, counting down.
AATTCACTTCGATGTGTATCAATTATCATACAATTTAAGGTAATCAGTGTATATTACAATAATTATAGTTTTTGATTCTCGTTCATAAATCAAAACCCTGCCGCCCAGCTCATATTCAACATAATATCTTGGTGAACTTTGAGTTCGATGATGCAATAATAAAGTAACTTACTAATTTCATATTTATTTACTCATTGAACTTCAGTGTAAAAGAGCAATCATATTAGAAATGTATAGATCCTAATGGCGATCTTTGACGAGAAGAAAGTTGTAATAGGATTTGTGTATAAGTTTTATTTTCAAATTCTTTAGATAGACTGGCATTTAAATTAACAATTCTGAGATATTAAAAAAAAAGATATATTAATAATAATGTACAAGCATGCCAAATCCACCCCCCCCCCTCCTCAAAATTGCTTTATTTCAGACTTATGAGTTCACCCGAACACAATAAAGAAAACAAAAAGGCTTCAGAATTCCATGGGGAGTAAAAATGCAATCATACATGATATAGAACAACATAAACGTTCAGTACATAACTACATGTAAATGCACATGTACATGTATGTACATGTACACGTTGTACTGTACAATCGCGCTTGAAGTCAGCTCCCATGCGACCTTTTACATGTTGGCCCATCCATTGATACAGGGATCACGACGGCAGCACAGCCAGCTAGCTAGCTGAGCATGAGGTTCGCGAACTCCGCGTTAGTTTCAGCCCAACAGCCTGCACATTAAACAGCCGTCGGCAACTCCACACGATGCCTGGCGCGAAACTGGTCTGGCTGGTTTGGCTCCTTGCCCAAATAAGAGCGTGGGAACTTGTGTAGCACAAGACAGACAGGTAGATCGTCATGACGACGGCGTGTCACCACCAATGCGACGAGCTGTGAAAACGTTCCCGCCAAACTGGAGTTCACTGATAGGCAATAAGACTCGCCCAAACATCCCATATATAGGTTGACTAGTGCAAGGCATTTCCATAGTAACATTATTGTCAAGGATATCTAGTGACGTGTGTCGGCTTCGTAAATATTCATAACACAGTTTCTAAACTGCATGGTCAAAGTTGATTTAACCGTCCTCTTCAGTGTCTTACTATAATAATTTCTTTCCAATTCTGTAACGAAATGTTCATATACATGTATGTTTGGAAGAAACGGGAAATGATTTATTCTATCCTAATTGGACGCTTTTTATTATTCCTCTAAAATTACGGTTAAGTTTTAAGTTGTTTTTACGGTCATTAAGCATAAAGATTACTGATTGTTCGGCTAAAATATTTGCGTTTGGGTGCATTACCTCCTTCAAAAGAAAATTTGTTATTTATTGCTATGGCATTTCAAAAAAGACGGAAGTATTTATTTTCGGGGTGAAACTCTGAGCATGGCCGGGGAGATCCGCAGCAACTTGAAGTTGTTTTATTGATAACGTATTAGGCCTGATATACTCCTCTTCAATTCTACCTTGGAGGAAAAATAGAAAGGGCTACATGCAGACAACATCTCCAGTAAATAAGTTCTACAAAATGCGGAAATCGGAAGCCATGGATAGTACACTTTTCCGTATCACGACAATCGGTGCTTAATTATATAAAAAGTGCAGTTCATATACAAATAATATAGATCGTATTTTGAGGCGAAACGCTTTCTGAAAATACATTTTTGCAGTCTTTGTGCTTGATGAATACCGCAGGTGTGAAGTTAAAATATTACCCAAGAGCCAAGAAACTTGCGGCAAGGAATTTTCATTCCGATTTCAGGAAGTTGATTTCAAGTTGTCAACATTATCAAACGATGTGACGGAAATTTGCCACTTATCAAAAAATATTCGGGAACACAGCGCCTTGCTAGCTCCTGGTTTAACAAATACCGCCGACGCAACTAAGCCTGAATATTACCGGAGCACTGACCGGTAGCTTACGCGAACTCCGCGTACGCCAGTTTCGCGCACTTCGCGAACTCAGAAGCTGTAGCATATTAGCATAGTTTTAGCATAACAAAGGCGCATTGTCATGCGATGCAAATGAACCTGCACAGCTCGAAGTTTACTCCTAACTTGGAATCAAAATTACTTCGCGAACTTCGCTGACTTCGCGAACGCTCAGTTTTGAAGCCTGCCCTTAGATTGTCACTGTACATAGAACTTGATACCCTTAACATTTTTAAAACTTAAAAAGTACAAATAATGTGCCATTGGATTCTTGCACAGAAGTTGGTATCTTGCAAAGAAGTTCCTATAAAAAAGTGCTTTGGGCCGTACATGTAAGGTTAAAGCTTGATTTTTTGTACAGGGAGTGCAGAACTCAAGAGCAATGTATAGCAGTACACTACAGCAGCCAACAGTTTTTAATGGAATTCTGGAAATAATTTTTGTAATAAAGAAAAACATGCATTGCAGGGCTGGAAGGACTAATCATCCTTTACATCTGTACGTAAACAGGTAGCTGTTGAAATCTACCCATCTGACATGTCTGATGAAATGAAAGCCCTGGTTGTGTTTTTTATAGCACGTATAAAGTAACTGATAATAATCAAGAATTATCTGTACGGGAACGCATGCATTAAAAGTGGCCATAACGTTTCTTGTTTTTGTTTATCTAGGCGTGGGTGGCTAATTTTGAACGTCCACGGATGTCCAGTGCATCGTTGATGGCTTGCCCAACAGCACTTGGGCCGTACCTCAGGTTTGGTTGTCTATCGCCAAGGCTGTTCTACTGGAGGCTAACGGAGCTTTATCAAAAGGTCCAGTGATTTGAGTTTTACATCTTTTGATTTAAGTTATCAATTGTAGGCTCAGGCAATTTTGCACAAGAAATTAGAATCGATTCGAAACTCAGCATTGAAATGCGATTCAATGTATTTGAGTAATCAATTCCTTGTAGCAGTCAATTCTGCTCCCTTGAGATTGGATTCCAGAAATCACCTGTAGGTTCTGAAGACCTGCTGATTCAAAACAAGTTTAAAAAAAACCCCACAATTCTTTTAAGAAAGGTGATTTATAGAGAACGAAATAACAGAATGAATCGTAGGTTTTATTTTAAATTAATGAACAGTGAAGTCTGTGGCGCCGAGATGGTATTTATTTGTCATGTTTATGATGTAAAATTCACATTAGCAAATACTTTTGATTGTTTCAAACGGTAAACAGAAAGAGTACATGTCTTTATGACCTCTATTTTGCAGGAATTCATTTATCACATAGACTCTTTACAGATTTTTTTTTTTTATTATTGCCATTTTCGTTCTAAAATGGAAATTGGAATCGTTTCTGAAATTGAATCGCGATTCCAGGAAGGAATCAGAATCTAAATTGCATAAAAAAGAAGTCATCCAAGCCTAATGAATTGGCTTCATCGTAGACCCGAGATAACAGACGTCAGGCTTTGTTGACGAGTGTGCTTCTCATATCGGATATCTCCACCTGGCTCCCATAAGAAAACACACATTTTATCAAAGCTTGACGTCATTACGTCTCAGGGCTTATGATAATTATCAGAATTGGTTGACTTCTTTTAAAGAAGCTGTAGATTCACTTTTGTAACTGTAAGCCATTGAAATTGTGGCTCAACTTATGTTAGTTACGTTTCTTGTCGTTAAGGTCAGTGCTCCAGAATTTAAGGCCAAAAAAAAAAGTCTCTGGTTTCTGGTATGCGCGCGTGTCGCCGTAGCCATGCACGTCGGCAAAATGAAATTGTTTTTTTTTCAATGTAAGATGATGTCTCAAAACCGCCAAACTCACTGGTTTGACTGGAATCCTGCTGCTGCACAATTTTAATGTGTTTTTAGATGGGGTTACGATCGAGTATGAGCTTTATGTGGCCTCTCTGGACTCCCATATATTTTGCACTAAATTTAGTCGGGCACCATTTGCAGTCATCAGCCGACATTTGAAGAGAAAAAAGTAAAAACCAAAAAAAAGCCGCATCGCCGCACGACTTTTGGGGCAAGCTCTATACCAGAAACAGGAGACTTTTTTTTTGGCCTAAGCCACAAGTAATGACTTCACCCAAACTGGGCCCACCTTTTGCAAGTGATAAGACCTACAAAATGACACAATGCACATCAATAAAAGTGGAACTCCTTAGGAATGGGATCCGGAATGGGACCGTTCGAGAACCGGGCGAGCTCGGCCCGCCCAGTAAGCTGCCGCCCGCTTCGAACACTGTACCCGCCCGGTTACTCAAGCGTGACGCTCGGTTGCCTGCTGGAGTGGCCCTCTGGGTCACAACAATAGCTGTTATCAACGGATTAGTGGTTATTGTTCGAGGATTACAGCGCCCAACTCAGGTTGGGTTGGTGTGGAATTTTATTCTTTTCTATCTTCATAGAATGCAAGTTTTTTATTTTTGCATGAAATCATTTGACAAATAAACTTGATAAAACTGCCTAGTTTGCAAAGTTCTATATATGAACAATGGTTAAAAGCTAGATGATCAAGGTGTGAATGTTTTTTTCTTTGAATTTTTCGAAATACGATGTTCGATATATATCTTCTCGGAATTGATCAAATGTACGAAATACCTCATTCTGTATTAATTGAAATAAAGTATTCCCCATATGACGAACATGAATTGTTTTGCGTGTGGTAATAACGTGATGTTTTTGAATTTTAGACTACAACACCGCACTTGCCCCTTATTCACGTTAATGCATACGCATTTTAAACAGAAAAGTCTGATACCCATTTGAGAATAGAAGCGGGCGGGCTTGACCCCCGATCGGTATGAAGTGGCCCGCTCGGTAGCCCCGATCGGTATGAAAACTGGGCACTCTTTTATTCAAGCGTGACGCTCGAGAAGCGGGTGGGAATGACCCACTCTGTAGCTCCCGATCGGTATGAACGCTCGGTTATTCAAGCGTGAGCTTGGTTGACTGGAGTGGCTCTCTTGGTCGCTATCAACGGATTAGTGGTTATTGTTCGAGGATTACAGCGCCCAACTCAGGTTGGGTTGGTGTGGAAGACGCTGGCAATCATTATATTTTTTTGTGGAATTGTATTCTTTTTTAACTTCATAGAATGCAAGTGTTTTGTTTTTGCATGAAATCATTTGACAAATGAACTTGATACAACTGCCTAGTTTGCAAGGTCTGTATATGAACAATGGTGTGATTTTTTTCTTTGAATTTTTCGAAATACGTTGTTCGATATCTATATTCTCGGATTTGATCAAATGTACGAAATACCTCATTCTGTATTAATTGAGATAAAGTATTCCCCATATGACGAACATGAATTGTTTTGCGTGTGGTAATGATGTGATGTTGTTGAATTTTAGACTACGACACCGCACTTGCCCCTTATTCACGTTAATTCATACGCATTTTAAACAGAAAAGTCTGATACCCGTTTGAGAATAGAAGCGGGCGGGCTTGACCCCCGATCGGTATGAAGTGGCCCACTTGGTAGCCCCGATCGGTATGAATACTGGGCACTCTTTTATTCAAGCGTGACGCTCGAGAAGCGGGTGGGAATGACCCACTCTGTAGCTCCCGATCGGTATGAACACTTTAAATCCTGAAACCAGATTTGTATGTGTACATTTTTTGTTCACCCTGAGACTCATTTAAATTAATAGTTGGATTATTTTCTTCTAGCTATTCTAATTTCTATCTAGAAAATATGCAAGATAAGACATTGCAAAATTGTACGTGAACACGCACATTCCTTAATCAAACCACTGAGCTGTGAAAGCAACTTGTGAATGACTACTACATGGACCACGTTCCCGCCCGTCGTCCGTGTACGGGACCCGGTGTCATACGAAAATCGGACTCGTATGAAAATCGGACTCTTTGTCCCTTTTATTGGTTAAAACCTCTCACGTGACCGGTCCATCTCCTAATTGTCTATGCAAGGGCATGCGCAATACCCCCAATGAACCCGTACTTCATACAACCTAAATTCATGCTACACTGGCGTCAAGCGAGCGCAGAGCAAACCTTCTTTGTCATTCATTGAACGGTCTCCCTCATGTCTTAATATCGAATACATACAGCGCAGCGGGGGATATCTAACCGAAGGAACAGCCCATGACGTGTACTGCTTTGTTCCAACGCGGGATTGGGTGTCAGACAGAAAGTGTGATACACGCTGTAAACATAATAGTCTGATACCCTTTCACTATACTTTGTGATAAACGCCTTTGGACTATCTGTTGAACGAAAAAAAAATAATTAATGCACGTAAATAGAACAAACTGGGGAATTCTGATCTTAATACTGAACAAAATACCAACCCCGTTTGCTTTAAAAGTCAGATTCAGAGATTCATCGGTGCAAGTCCATATACATTTGTATACATTTAAGGGGAGAAAAACGTACCGTGTAACTAATTGAAACCATGTTCACTGATCACTCAAGCTTTTCAATAGGCCTGCGAGGGCAATGGGTCACCAACAATAGCAGTCCACGGGAGGGATTACCGGCGGCGCGCCCTTTGATTTGCCGGGTCTTTGTTACCCAGCGGTGAGGATTATCGCCTTGCAAATTGCTTCTTTTGTTAGGTTCAGGAGAGGGCCCACCAGTCAGACTTGTATTTCGTTCTCTTAATCCGAGCTCGCCCACTTTGGAGAGGAGTCCCAATCCCTTTCTCGGAGTGGGCGAGGCTTAGCCCAGACCGTCTGGGAACCGGGCGGTAAGGGATCTAACGCCTTAATCCAAAATCTTGAAGAAAACACTTAAACTTTGTTAACTTGTCCACTTAGCTTATTTATACCTTTCTTTACTAAGGCTGAACAGGCATCTATAGATTTAAAGTGAACATAATTTTTATCAGGACCATTTGAGGGAACAATTACAGGTTTCTGTATTTCAAAAAATTTGAAAAGTTACAAATGTAGCTCATTTTGGTTGAATTTTGATACATTACATCAAGACAAACATGACCCTGATGACAAAGACTTACATGTGCACTAATTTCCACTTCAGACAGATATGTCTGTACATGTATGTGTGTTCTGGTGTGTTTTTGGTTTGTTTTTTGTTGTTCTTTCGTTTTGCATTGTTGTTGTTGTTGGGTTTTTTTGGGGGGGGGCAAAAAAAATCAATCCACCCCCATTAGAATTACCACTGAGACTGGAACTGAGAACACACTTTCCTCATTTTTTTGGAGTCCCGGCCTAAACTGCAACTTCTTTTAGGAATTTTGCTCAAGGTTGACAATATGTTGAACACCCCCCCCCCCCACCTTTTCCAAAAGGAAAAATCTTTGCATGCAACGTCCCTGCTATTCTCTGTTTGCTCTCTCTTCCATTTTCCAGACGAAGAAGACAAACAACATCCCCCTGTTCCTTCACGGTCAGCTGTACTGGCGTGAGTTCTTCTTCACGCTGGGCTACGACAACCCCAAACTGGACGAGATGGTTGGCAACCCCATCTGCATCCAGATTCCCTGGGAGAAGAACGAGGAAGCTCTGCAGAGATGGAGAAATGTAAGATTTATGTCTCGAGAGCATTGTTGTCACAAGTTCTAGCAAGCACATCACAGGCCAATCACAAGTCATACAGTGCCAAGTCAAGTCACAAACTATTCCATGAACTTTAAAGGCATTCCTTTGTTATTGTTTTTCTGATGTTAATACTTGTAGTTGGACAGCTTGTCTTTTCACTAGATGCTACATGCATACATGTCTTGGCAGTCCAGCACTAAACCCAGATTTTCTGCTCAATATGTGATGCGATCAAGCTACATGAGTCGTTTTTCGACCCTGGTCAAACAATTTTTTATTACAGATTTCAAAAGAGCACAATCTCAGCATAACTGCTGTGAAAACTGCATGCTGATACCATCTTTAGTTCAAAAAATTATGGAAGTCGGAACACCAAGAGATGAGATGTGATGAAGTGGCCCTATTTTGGCCTGTATCTCCACATAAAAATTCCCGACAAACGACTCATTTAGCTTGATCGCATCACATATGTAAAGGATTTTTACAGTGGCCTGAGTGATGCACTACATGTTACTACATGTCTCATTAGCTACATGTATTAAGAGATTCCCGATTGCCATTTTCAAGGGTTTTGGCATGGGCCTTATGCACAAGTTGGCCATTTTCATCGTGTTCCCTGAATGTATTTCATTAATTGTGAACTGTTGAATGGGATGGTGCCAGACTATTAATTCACTATGGCCTCACTTTCATTTCTTTTTTACAAATGTGGCATAGTGCATTAGAGTTTGTTTAATCACAAATTTTAAATTATTCATCAGAGCAGACTGGTATTAATTTTTAACGTCATTGCTTTCATTTCTCTACACAACTTCCAAAAAATGAAGAGTTTACCTCACTCTCAATCCAATATGGCCGGCTCGTGAACAAGGCCCATGACTAATGTTGTTGGCATTGTGAGTCTGGATGTGATCCCTGGCTACATTGCGCGAACAAGTTACTGGCTTCTAACTAGGGCCCTTGAACAAAGATATTGACAAATTGGGACACTACCAACAAAACGGCGGATAGCTCAGCTGGTAGAGCACTGAAATACCGGGTAGTGTTCCATAGGTTGCAGGCTCAGATCCTGCACAAGTCAGGTTTCTTTGTTCTACAAAATATTGATTAAAAGGAAACCCAGTCAGTATTATTTATGGTTTATGTAAAGGTTTTTTTTTTTTAAATCTTGTGCACCACAAGCTAGACATGGGGGATTCCCCCTAACCCTTTCATTCATTCATTCATATTTCATTCATATTTATTTCCACTTAATCATTTTGAAGGGAAACGATTTAAACAATAATTTAGATAACAGGATAAGATTAAGCGGTGGGCTTCTCCAAAAAGCAAGCTTGTCAAGTGGAGAAGTCCATTATGTGTAGAAACAAATATATATTAAATACATTTGTACCTTTAACTTAACTACACAATGAAGTACACTTAAAGTTACACATACAGAGACAAGGGACCAACACAAACAGGACAAGACAAAACAAATCAAGTACAATCAGAGCCTACATGGGAAATCATAAGAAGAATATGTTCACAGCAAATAATAAGTAAAACTAAAATTAAGCATTATTGTAACTTTCCATAAGCAGAGACTTTAGCTTCTTCTTAAATAAAGGCCTACTGTTGACAATTCTAAGAGTTTAATTTAATGAGTTCCAAAATTTGGGGCCCTGATAATGAATGAACTTTTTAGCTTTAGCAGTACGTACGTTTCATTTGACCATCCCTTGTAGGGCCAGACTGGGTTCCCATGGATCGACGCCATCATGACTCAGTTGAAGCAAGAAGGATGGGTCCATCCTGTGGCCAGGCACGCTGTAGCCTGCTTCCTGACCCGAGGAGACCTGTGGATCAGCTGGGAGGAAGGGGCAAAGGTGAGGCAGTTGGTTGGTCTGTTTGCATGTTTGTCTGTCTGTTAGTGAGATTGTAGCAAGTTGTGGCTTGTTTCTTGATGAGAGGAGATCTATGGATCAGCTGGGAGGAAGGGGCAAAGGTGAGGCAGTTGGTTGGTCTGTTTGCATGTTTGTCTGTCAGTGAGATTGTTGCAAGTTGTGTCTTGCTTCTTGACGAGAGGAGATCTGTGGATCAGCTGGGAGGATGGACTCAAGGTGAGGCAGTTGGTCTGTTTTTATGTTTGTCTGTCTGTTAGTGAGATTGTAGCAAGTTGTGGCTTGCTTCTTGATGAGAGGAGATCTATGGATCAGCTGTGAGGATGGACTCAAGGTGAGACAGTTGGTTGGTCTGTTTGCATGTTTGTCTGTCTGTTAGTGAGATTGTAGCAAGTTGTGGCTTGTTTCTTGATGAGAGGAGATCTATGGATCAGCTGGGAGGATGGACTCAAGGTGAGGCAGTTGGTTGGTCTGTTTTTATGTTTGTCTGTCTGTTAGTGAGATTGTAGCAAGTTGTGGCTTGCTTCTTGATGAGAGGAGATCTATGGATCAGCTGTGAGGATGGACTCAAGGTGAGGCAGTTGGTTGGTCTGTTTTTATGTTTGTCTGTCTGTTAGTGGGATTGTAGCAAGATGTGGCTTGCTTCTTGATGAGAGGAGATCTATGGATCAGCTGTGAGGATGGACTCAAGGTGAGGCAGTTGGTTGCTCTGTTTGCATGTTTGTCTGTCTCTTAGTGGGATTGTAGCAAGTTGTGGCTTGCTTCTTGATGAGAGGAGATCTGTGGATCAGCTGTGAGGATGGACTCCAGGTGAGGCAGTTGGTTGGTCTGTTTGCATGTTTGTCTATCTGTTAGTGAGATTGTAGCAAGATGTTGCTTCTTGACGAAAGGATCAGCTTGGAGGAAGGAGCAAAGCTCAGGCTAGTCTCCTGTCATTTTGTTTGCCATCAGGAAATGTATGAAAGAGGAAAGTAGTCTCAGTTACCAGGGCATAGATTTATGGTGGTAACTGGGGGGAGGATTGTAAAATCCCCTGAATTTCGTAGAACCAAGCACATTAAAAAAGAGTAAGGGGAGGCTGGACACCATCGAACACAATATGTTGCTTTTCATGATAGAAAATAATACATGGTGTGTACATATCAGGCTTGACGTCTATTCCCGATGGTCTTCACTGTTAACGTGACATTCATTTTTCAAATATAAATTTTAGTGAAACCTAGGTAATCTTTACTCCTCCCTCTTCGTAACTAGTTACTCTTTGCCTTAAGATGTTTTGAACTGCATTTCTGGGGGTTCAGTAAGGAAATCTTGGGGAAGGGGGTGTTATGATCCAAGAACCATCTGCTCCCCCCTCTTGGACTAATGAGGGGGTTTGGAATTATACTCGCTATTAACCTAGTATTCGTGTACCATACTTAAGATTAGCAGGATACCCAAGATGAACAGTTTTATCAATTTCCACCCTCACTAATTAATCACAGTGTGATTTTCAATTCTTCTTTTGTCCACAGGTATTTGAGGACCTATTGCTTGATGCTGATTGGAGTGTGAATGCCGGCAACTGGATCTGGTTGTCCTGTTCCTCGTTCTACCAGCAGTTCTTTCATTGTTACACCTTCTGCCCGATCAAGTTTGGTCAGCAGACAGATCCCAATGGTGACTTCATCCGGTGAGTTCACAAAATCAGTTTTTGAGTCTTTGGCTTTAGTTCTCAGGCTTCGACTTCAGTAAAGTTTAGACCGTTGACTTTGGAACTCTGGCTCAAAATAATTTGGTACATGTTGTGATTTTGGGAGATAAAAGTCTATATGCTAAGTCACAAATTCGTAATAAATTGTAAGGTGAAATACTAGTGATGTTTTTGAGTAGCCTGTGATTTTTGGAAAACAAGAGCAGACACACTTCAAGTGGTGTAGTAAAACTAGCCTCCCGAGATGATCCATAAAGCATTCTGTTTTTCCTGAGGCAAAGCTGAGGGAAAGTAAAATGCTCCATGGATCACAGAGGGAGGCTAGTTTTACTACACCACGAGATAAAGCAGTCAATACTTGTTTTATAACACCTCTCCCACATATTCTGCTTGATTTTAAGCAATAACTGATTAATTCAATCTGAATACAATTAAAATTTTCCTTTATTAGAATATGAGATTAGTTGAAAATTAACTTGCACTTTTTCAAACTACCCCTTCACCTTCACGAACTGTTTGAACCCAGCTCTGTAGCGCTAGCACTTGGGATCAATACGCACAACGCACACACCCGTATGCATTTGCACACAATGTGTATAGTACTTTGGTTGCTACGGGTATAGTACCTAGGTTGCTGCGGGAATACCAAGATAGCAAAAATAGCGAATGCCATGTGACTCATTCCCTGCAAATCAAGATACAGAATCTGTGGGTGAGATGTTATAAACTAAAATACGTAGGTCGCTGGTTCGATAAAAAAATGACCTAATGATGGTGAGATCTATTTTGCGATGTCCAAACTGTTTGGTCTTTTGCGTGACTTAGAACAATTTCTTCATATTCCAGAAAGTACATTCCAGCTTTGAAGAACTTCTCTGCCAAGTACATCTGCAAGCCATGGACAGCACCCCTCGAGGTCCAGGAACAGGCGAAATGCATCATCGGTAAGAAAAAAAAATTAAAAAGCAGTATCTTACTTGAAAAAATGTTTAAATTTTTTAACAAAAATTAATATTTAAAACTTGAAAGTTTTGTAGCATTGTTTCTGTTCCTAAAACACAATATTTGGTGTTTCTGTCGTCAGGTAAGGATTATCCCTTCCCGATGGTCGACCACAACGAGGTGATGCGCAGAAACACCGAGCGGATGAAAAACATCCTGCAGAACGTCTCCCAAGCGCCAAACTACAGCTATAATGGTAAGGAATCTGTCAAAATGTCACAGGTTGCTGACATGCCCATGGGTTTGCCGAGTGATGACCATGGCTTGGCTTCATCCGTAGCTGCGGAGTCATTTTAAAGCCTCTGTGTTTGAATTAAACTGACATATGTGAGGTGTTCTGGCAAAATGAGACGGAACTGTGCAGAGGTCGATTGAGGGTTTGCGGGTATTATGGTAGAGAATGAAATTTGAGGTTGAGGTCAACATCTTTAATCTATTCATCAATTCGACATATTTTCAATTATGCTCTGTATTTTTAATGCATCCTTTTTTTTTGGAAATACCCATTCATTGCCCTTGATTGGATGGGCCCAGTCTGAACACACAGTAAAGGCAAACACGTAGATGGTGCCCGTATATGCTGTATTCTCTTTTAAAGGGAATATACATCATTTGCTTTTGCTGTAATTTTCAGAAATGGATGGAATTGGGGGGTTGGAAATATATAGCAAATATAGTTACACTGACTTTTTTGAGGTTTTGGGTTCGAAAATGCTATAAAAACCAAGAAAAACAATAATTTTCCTGTAGTCTGGTTCCCTGACTCCATATAAGAAGAAACAGAGCAGTTTACATACATTGGGGAATTGTAAGGTCAGGGAACCAGTCTAGCTGGCTTGTATCCGTTTATAGGTGTGTAATCGATTGCAAACAAGTGCGATGGTCAATTGGAGCCAGTATTTGAAAAAAAAGTCAGTTTTATCCAACGCTGGTCGGCCGACCAGCGTTTGGAAATTGATACAAAAATACCACTTTTCTTGGAAATGACAGTATACCAGGTGCCATGATTTTACAGGATGCTTTACACTGTCATTCAACAGTCAAGCAAGGTATTTCAAACTGATTTGGTAGTTTTATTTTCTGGAAATGTTGTATTTTCCCTTTAAAATCTCGCTCTATAGCATGTATAGCATTGAGCAAAGCTTTATCGTATTTTGATGTCGTCCATTTTTGTTTTCACAGAGTACATCACTAGCATACCGTCTCTCCCTCAGTCATCCAATGGCATCTGGGTACCGAGCATGTCGCAAGAGCCGCAGCCCAAAATGCTACGTCTGTCCCAGGATTCCATGCCCATGATGTCACAAGACAACATGATGTCACAAAACAACATGATGTCTCAAGACAACATGATGTCACAAAACAACATGATGTCTCAAGACAACATGATGCCGCAAGACAACATGATGTCACAAGACAACATGATGTCTCAAGACAACATGCTGTCACAGGACGGCATGGCCATGCTGTCGCAGGATGATGTGCCGAGTACCAGCGCGTACATTGTGACGAACCCATCGGGCATGCTGACACTAACCAATCCCTATGCCTGTACTATGACTCAAGAGAGTATGATGGCCCCTCAGCCTTCCCAGAATGCACTGGGAACATCCTGGAATGACCCAAATAGTCTCGCCAATCAGTATTATAATCAGTGATGGGTCCAGATAGATTGAAGTAGCATGTTAGTCCACTGCTATTAGCAAATAGACCTTTATCATGCTGCCACCATTTCAGTCATGTTCCCTGTATCCAATAACAGTACTGAATGACAATTTTTTGTTGTGCAAAAAGGAACCAGACTGTATTTCCTTCCAGCCTCGCTTTGGTTTTGTTGATTTGAATGGGAAAGAATCAAAATGGCTGCAAAATGATAATGGTCTATATTGGCTCAGGAGTAACATTGGACCTCATTGATTTGTGACCTTCATCTTGCAAAGATGAGCTACCTCCAACTGATGTTAAATCATGAAATAATTTCGTTTTTAGTTTTTAGCAAGTTACATTTTCTGAAAATACATTAAAGCTTTTCCCAAATTGTCCTAAATAAATCCCCCCTTCTCCGAAATCTGGTCTGAAAGTTGATTTTCAGTCGCGTATTCTTTACCCCCTCCCCAAGCTTATCTTAGTCTAAAACGACAGGTTCAGGATTTGGATACATGTTCAGTATATGTAGCGCAACTCCTTTTATGATGTAATGTTATGAATGCCGTTGGAATAATCTCTACCTTACGTATATCCGTTTTTTTGCTGAAAGATTTAATTGATCTATATTTTGTAAGGAGTATCTTCAGAAAGATTATGAAGAGAAAGTATGTCAAAAATTCACAGAATTGTGACGTGTAAATTTGCCCGCTATCCTATCCCTAGGAATGTCTAAAGGCTGATTGAACATAAATTCACATGTACATGTATTATGTAAAAAATAATTGTGTTGAAGCCCGAACGATAATTCCTTCACACGGGTTATGTATAGTAAGAACCACTTGTATATTTGGTGTCTAATTGACACAAATTGTAAAAAAAAAGAAGCTAAACATTACATAAAGATAAATATTACGTAAAATAATTTCTAACAAGCTCTGAACGATACGTCCTCAACACATGGTATGCAAGATATTGAAGCATAGAGTTATTGTACATTTGTTAACTTTTCACAAGATGAGGTATATTTGTTAATTTGATGGTGGAGGAAATTTCAGAATGGCAGTAGAAATTAATACAAAATTAAAGGCTTTGCATGGAGGAGAGAATATTTTTCGGCAAAATTTGTGGACACAAATGCTGATTAGTCTTGATGCAAGGCGTTCTTAGCGTTTTATTCACGAGAGAAGGTACTGCAGCATAATGTCAAACGTGGTGCAACAGAGGGCCTTTAGTGACTTGGCCGATGAACCGCACGTGAACTTGCGGTTTGTTGGCCTATTAGTAAAAAATCATTGTTTTTGTGAGTTGGTGCGCAGTCCGCGCACTCTGATATACCGCAC